>CATIWR010062941.1:0-16629 GCA_949677035.1 Omphalea diandra
ATATATATATATATATATATATATATATATATATATATATATATATATATATATATATTCATAATTGTGGGATCACAAGATTTGTAAAAATAAACATATGGAAAGTGAAAAACAAATACAAAGATCTCTAATCTAAAGTAGTGGAGAATCATCTCCGAAAGATGGTGTATCTGGCACTTGTTGTTCTCCCTCGGCTTCGTCTCCATCCTTTACATCGTCTTCATTGTCATTCCCATCTTGTGTATCTTCAAATTTGGTGAAGTCCAAAAAATGGCAAGACAAAACTCCTAGTTTCTCTTGGAGATCCACCATATTGTTGTGAAGATGTGAAAGGAAGATGAACCTTCTCTTTATCATCCTCATAAGCTTGTCTAACTTGCGATCAATGGTGGCAAGAGATAACTTGGACTTTGGTTTCGGTTGAGGAAGAGGGACTTAAATGTCGCCTTCTTCGATTTGAAGCCTTTTTCGTTTGGAAGCTTAGGAGGTTTCCATCTTCTTCGCACTGATGGCACCAAGGGTATAGATGTATGTGTCCAGATGGATTGCCTTGGCATTGATGAGATAGGTTAGGTCGAGGAAGTTTTGAGAGGGAAGGAGCTTCTAAGTGAGGAATTTCTCTTTCTCTTCATCAAGTGCTCCAATAAAGCGGTAGATGGTTGTTATGTGAGAGGGTAAGAGAAACCGGCTTTTGAGTTTCATACTCATGTGGATCAATTGATCCATAAGGTAACAGCCGATTTGGATAGGTTGGTTCTTGACAAGGCAAAATAAGAATGCCAAGTCCTTCCGTGAAACCTTCTCGTTATCATCACCTTTTATATTGACGGAGAAGGTGATGATGCGATGAAGGATCCACAGGGATAGGATTTTGATGTGTTTGGATAAGAAGGAGCAGGGGTCGTGTTTCGTTTCGATGGATATCTCTGACCAAAATTCAGAGTAGATGACATCGAGTGCGGAGATGATGAATGGGACGTGTTCTCCGACTTACAGGTTGAAAAGGGAGAATAATTAGTCGAAGGTGATGTAGAAGGGGTCGCCGAAGGCCCGGAACACCAACATGTATTGGCCAATTTTCGAATCAGATTTCTGACTTAGTTGCACGGTGCACATGAACTCGCATACAACCTCCTCGTATCCTGGTTCATCTCAGAAGATGAATTCGTTCCAGCCCAAATTAGAGAGAAAGACGCGAATCTCCGTATTGATGCCCAACATCTCCAACATGAAAGTTGATGGAATTTTGTTCGAGAGAATCACTTTGGAGGAGTTCACCTTGAATCTCACCTTTTCCTCTTTGGTGATTCCCTTCATGAGATGAAGGGCAGGAGGTGCAGAGGGCTAAGTCGCTGCCTTACCTTTATCAGTCTTGAAGAATTTCTTAGGAGCCATAGCAAGAAAGATGGAAAAAGCTTAAGAGATTTTTTGAGAGAGAAGAAGTATTTAGAAGTGAAGTGAGGAAAACATTATCGAATGAGGTATTTATAGGCTTGAAGAGGTGTAAAAACGATCATAAACGGCTAAAAATGAATTAAATGAAGAGAGGAAACAGTTGGCAATCAAATCACTTAATTACCTAGGCAGTTATTCTAATTCACATCCGCAAAATTAGAAGTCGCGATCACAAATTCTGAAAAATATGAGTAACGGACAAATTTTCCTCAAAAAAAGACACGTCAACGATCATATTTTTAAACAACTGACCAAAATTCGTAGTGGAGAGCAATTTTCGCGACCGCGAATTGACATTTGACAGCCGGGTGAAATTGACTTGTAATTAGCAACCGTGAAGAAGAAATAGTGACCGTGAATTATGATTCAACAAGGATAAGTATGAGAAAATTTTGAAAACATGTGATCCACTAGAAATAAATAATAAACCTATTCATACAATCATCACTCATGCATAACATACATAACAATCAATCATAGGATCAAAGTTTTCACTTTAGGGAACTTCCATTAAGCATTCCCAATTCCCTCTTAATGAAGTTCATCCTTTCTTCATTTAGAGGTTTAGTGAAATTATCTACAAGTTAATGATTTGTGTCAATAAATTCTAACACAACATCACCCTTTTGCACATGATCTCTAAGAAAATGATGTCTACTATTTATGTGCTTACTCCTAGAGTGTTGGATGGGATTTTTAGAGAGATTAATAGCACTTGTGTTATCACATTTTATAGGAATGTGATCAAATACTTTGCCAAAATCCTTCAATTGTTGTTTCATCCAAAGAACTTGGGTGCAACAATAACCCGCCACCACATACTCGGCTTCCACGGTAGATAAGGCAACCGATACTTATTTTTTACTAAACCACGAAACTAGACATTCACCTATAAATTGGCAAGTCCAGAAAGTGCTTTTTCTATCTAGCAAGCTACCAGTATAAGCATCTGAATACCCTATGAAACTAAATGAAAAATCCCTGGGATACCATAACCCTAAGTGTATTGTGCCATGCAAATACTTAAAGATCCTTTTAACAACATTCAAATGAGATTCTGTAGGGGATGATTGAAACCTAGCACACATGCAAACACTAAACATGATATCCGGTCTTGAAGCAGTAAAATAGAGTAGAGATCTTATCATACCTCAATATCTTTTTTCATCTACTTCTTTACCCGATTCATCCTTATCTAGTTTGATAGTACTGCTCATTAAAGTTTTAGCTACTTTGCAACCATCCATTTCGAATTTTTTTAGCATTTCCTTTGTATATTTGGCTTGGTTAATGAAGATCCCTTCCTTGGATTGCTTGATTTATAGACCGAGAAAGAATTTGAGCTCTCCCATCATGCTCATTTCAAATTCCCTAGTCATACACTTTGCAAAATCCTTACAAAGAGATTCATTAGTAGCACCAAAGATAATATCATGAACATAGATTTGAACGATTAATGTATCATGCTTGTGTTTTTTGACAAAGGCTTTGTTCAATTTGAAAATATGGTTTGGAAAACAATGAGACTCAAAACTAGGAAGTTGTTCAACATAGATTTCCTCCTCTATGATACCATTCAAAAAAGCACTTTTCACTTCCATTTGAAAAAGTTTAAAATTCATATGACATGTAAAAGTTAAGAGAAGCCTAATGGCCTCTAGTCTTGCAACAGGGGCAAAGGTCACGTCATAATCTATGCCTTTTTCTTGGTTGTATCATGTGGCAACCAATCTAGCCTTGTTTCTAGTAATGAGACCTTGCTCATCTAACTTTTTCCTAAACACCCACTTACAACCTATAATTGGGTGTTCCTTAGGCCTAGGGACAAGTTCTCATACCTTATTTCTGTCAAATTGATTGAGTTCTTCTTGCATAGCAAGTACCCAACTCTCATCATCAAGAGTCTCATCAATTGACTTTAGCTCAAGTTGAGAAACAAATACAAGATTATTATCTAAGAGTTGAGATCTAGTACTTACACCCTTAGAGGTATCACCAATGATTAAGTCCTTAGGGTGATACTTAGAGAATCTCCAATCTTTGGGTAGATCTTGTCTTGGCTCATTTCTTGTTAATGTTGATCTTGGTCTTCATCTACTCTTGATGAATCGCCTTCTTCTTTTTCTTTATCAACTATTCTTGTTGAATCATCCAATTCCAAGTTTTCAAGATCACATATAAGATCATCAACAAAAATACATTTCCTAAGATCAAGTTTACTAGATTCATCAAAAACAGTATTCATTGATTCTTCAACTACCATTGTATTTTTGTTAAAGACTCTATATGCTTTACTCGTGGTGGAATAACCTAAGAAGATTTCTTCATTTGTTTTGGAATCAAATTTCCCAAGATTATCCTTGGTGTTCAAAATATAGCACTTACATCCAAATACTCTTAGGTATGAAATTTTTGGTTTTCTACCATTCCAAAGCTCATAAGAAGTTTTATTGAGAATGGGTCTTTTGAAAACTCTATTTGCAATATAACATGAGGTATTAATGGCTTTGGCCCAAAAGTAATTTGGGAAGGAATACTCATTGAGCATTGTCCTAGCCATTTCTACCAAAGTTCTATTTTTCCTCTCTATAACACCATTTTGTTGTGGTGTTTTAAGAGTTGAAAAATTATGAAAAACTTCATTCTCTAAACAATAATTTTCAAATGATTCATTTTGAAATTGCTTTCCATGGTCACTTCTAATAGAAGAAATGAAGTAACCTTTTTCATCTTGAACTCTTTTTTAAAAACTTTTGAAAGCATCAAATGAATCATTCTTATGAGCTAGAAAGGATACCCATGTGAACCTAGAGTAGTCATCAATAAGGACTAGTGCATAATGTTTTCCACCCAAGCTAACACTTCTAGTAGGTCCTATTAAGTCCATATGGATAAGATGAAGTGGTTTAGATGTACTTACAACATTTTTGGCCTTGTGAGAGGCATGGTGTTGCTTTGGCATGGACCACATGTCTTGTCCTTGGAGAATTTTAGCCTGGGAAGCCCTTCCACTAACTTTCCTTTGGATAGGCTTTGAAGAAGATCCATGCTTGCATGTCCAAGCCTTCTATGCCATAACTAAGCTTCATTGCTTAAAGACATAAGACATTTAAAAGATTAGTTAACCAAATTGTCTAAGTCAATTGAGTAGGTATTGCCTTTCCTTTCACCCTTGAAAATAACTTTATCATCCACTAAAGTGGTGACTCGGCATTCTCTAGGATCAAAGGTGACCTTATTACCTTTGTCACACAATTGACGTACACTTAACAAATTATGTTGTAAGCCACTAACTAAAAGAACATTACCAATTAAAGAACATCCATCCTTACTAATGGTTTCAATGCCAATTACCTTACCCTTGGCATTATTACCAAATGTGACATCTCTACCCTCTTTTTCTTTTAATGTCGTGAATAGCTTTCTATTTCCAATCAAGTGCTTGGAACATCCACTATCCACATGTCAATTGCTTGATTTGGTGGTTGCCATATTTCCCTACACAACAAAAGTGAGTTACCTTTTCTTAGGTACCCAAGCATACTTAGG
Organism: Omphalea diandra; assembly: GCA_949677035.1. Classification (NCBI taxonomy): domain Eukaryota; kingdom Viridiplantae; phylum Streptophyta; class Magnoliopsida; order Malpighiales; family Euphorbiaceae; genus Omphalea; species Omphalea diandra. The sequence continues at coordinate 5,005 of CATIWR010062941.1, forward strand.
TCCTAGGGGGTTAGAGTTTGAAGGGTCCTCTAATTTGAGGTGAGCCTTCCTAATGAAACAATGAATGTTAACATGCCCATATTTCATATAGTAATAGCATTGGAGTTTAGACTTGTGAGTCTTTCTGCTATGCATATATTAGTATGAGTAGGGGCCTTCTCATACCCTGTTCATGTGAATGTATGCATGCGAATATATGATGAGTAGAAGTAGAGAATTTTTTATGAGAATGACTATGCTTTTTGTTGTAAATATAGGCATGGTTACCTCTTTGAGTCTTGGCTCTAGAGCTTGGGAGAGTCTTCCCTTTGCCCTTGGGCTTAGAAGGCTTAATGTTAGAAGCACTTTTCTTTCCAATTACCTAAATGCTTGAGGTTTGAGGTTGTGAAGCCCTAACAAATGTAGTTTGAGATGATGAGGAGACTCCATTGAAGCCTAAACCATGTCTAACTAGTGGTGGTCTTTGTGACACAATCAATGTGTCCAAGGCTTTTTTTCCTTTGTGGAACTTAGAGATTGAGCTTCTAAGCTCAATGACTTCTCCTTTAAGAGTGTCATTCTCCTTCCTTAATGAAGCCATAGAAGAAGATGAAGTGGAAAGTCTTTCTACTGAATTTTTGAGTTCTTCATTTGAAGTCCTCAACTCATTTACAAGATCACTAAGAGTCTTGTATTCATCTTCTAATTTTAAGCACCTTTTCTTAAAGTTTTCACTTGTGACTTGTACTTGCCACATCTCATTGTTAGAGCCTCTAAAAGCTCTTAATATATCTCATCAAATTCAAAATCAGAATTAGAATGAGAAGAAGTACTTACCTCATTTGAAAAATCTTCTTGTGCCATGAAGCATATGTTGGTAACCTTTCCTTCTTCTTCTTCTTCACTTGAGCTATCATCCCAAGTGGCTGAAAAACTTTTCTTCTTCTCCTTGTCTCATCTCTTCTTCTTTTTTAATTTGGGGCATTTATACTTGATGTGGCCTTGCTTGCCACATTCATAATAAGTGACTTCGTTGGATTTCTCTCTTAGATTAAGAGTTGTCTTCTTGAAGCCTTTTCTTTTCTTTCTTCTCTTGATCAACTCCTTTGTCCTCTTTGAGAGCATTGCTAGTTCCTCCTCTTCCTTGTCACTTTCTTCATCACTTGAGGTGATCTCTACCTCCTTCTCTTTGGTTGAAGCTTTAAGAGCCATGGTTTTTCTTTTTTTCTCTGATTTGTCTCCTTGGCCTCTTAACTTCTTCATTTGTTCATTTTTTTATAAGGCCAACTCATGAGTTAAGACTTTGCCTATCAACACATCGGTTGGAACCTTTTCAATTTTTGGATTTGACTCTTATATACTGCAAACTCTAACACCAAATTTATCTAGAGGAAGAGTTTTAAGGATTTTTGTGTTTAGCTCATAGATAGTAAGAGTTCTTCCAAATTTCTTCATGTTGGTGACAATGGACAAGAACCTGTTTGTCATTTCTGTGATGATCTCATTGTCCTTCATCATGAAGAGTTCCCATTTGGTGACATACATCTTCAAATAGCTTGACTTGACTAGAGTTATGCTTTCATGATAGTTCTCTAGAGTCCTCCAAATGGCATGAGTTTTTTGACAGTGTTGTACTCTTCCAATCTCATCTTTAGAGAGTGAGCTTAGAAGAATAGTCATTGTTTTCTTGTTTTTGCCATTTGATCTCTGGTGTGCTTCAACCCATTCATCCCTTGGGATTAATTCTTCATTACCATTCACAACTCTGGTGGGTGGCTTCCATTCCTTGATGACCACATCCCAAAGGTCCACCACATCTATGTCAAGATAGATCTCCATCCTATACTTCCAATGAGTATAATTTGTTCCATCAAAGTATGGCTTGAGTTGTGAGTGGAATGCCTCTTATGCCATGATCTTTATTTACCCAATGAAGGTTTGATTGTGAAGTGAGGCTCTGATACCACTTGTTGGCCCTAGGCACCAAGAAGATGATGGTTAAATTGGTGTATAAAAATTAAAATTGGAAAGAGAGAGGAGAAATAAGATGAGAGGAAATACAAGATTTATAGTGGTTCGGGTATAATCGACCCTACGTCCACTCCCCAATTCTTCAAAATTGGGTATTCCACTATCTTTCAAAGGTGTTTTCAAGCTTACACCAAACTATTACACTTGTGTTTTGAAGGCTCACACAACAACCTATACATTTGTGTTTTTAGGCTTACACAACAACCTTTACAACTTGTGTTTTTAATAGGCTCACACAACAACCTCTCTTAGTGTTTTGACAAGCTCACACTATAACCTATTACAAATGGTGTTTATGCTCACACCCAATAATGACTTAAAGAATAGAAAAGAGTGAGTAGCAAAATTGTAAGAGTTTGGGTACAAAGTAATTAATTCTCTTGCTTTTACATCTGTTTGGTGAGGTATTTATATCCTCTACCCACCAAAGAGACATTGCAATAAAACTGGTACAAAATCAACAAAGTGTGCTAGACAGATTTTCACATTAAATGCTTGACAGTTATGATTCGCGGTCGCTACTAGTCATTCGTGGTCCCGAATTCCAAATTTCTTAAGGGAAACCCTATTTGTGTCTAATGGCTAGTCCATATGGCAGCTTCTGATTAGTTTAACAGAAAAATGTAGTCGTTGTCGTTCACCTGCTCTCAAAAGTAGCAGTCGCAATTTATCTTGTACAGAACGCGACTTTGGACGCGAATTCCTCTGCCAAAAGTGTTCATCTTCTTCTTTTGGGTTTGCGGTCGCTACCAACAAGTTCCCATCGTGATTTTTGACTTCCAACGGTTACCTGAGACACTTGTCAAGCTGTGATTGTGGACTTGATAGCATCTTGAGTTACTTTGAAATTCACGGTCTCAACTGAGGTAATTACACTGCGAATTCATCTGTCACGTTTGGAGTTCATCCTTTAGGTGAGTTGTGGCCGAGAATGACTCCGCGATTTTGTCTATATAATCTTCTAGCAAGTTTTCTAATGGATCGCAGTTGCGAATCTTAGATTGCGATCGTGATTTAGAAGTTATTTCACATTCTTTAAAGATTAAGATTTATATCCAACTTCTAACTTAAAGACTAAAACAAAAACCACAAAACAACACTAAATAGAAACATTAAAAATGATTAATCCCCTTTGTCAAGATCAAAAGAGGCCCAAGACTTGGGGTTAACTACCCTAGTCGAACAATAGGTTTGGGTGGCTTTGGATAGGTTTACCAAACCCTTTAGAACCAATCCATTCGACTCCAACACCTCCCATCCAAACATAAAAACTATTTTATAAATCAATATCTTCTATTTCAACTATTTATCAACCCTCAATCTGAACATAGTGCAAGACTCAAATTGAGTTTGCGATGGGCAGTAGCACCCAAGTTTGCTAGTGTGATTATGATAGTGTTCACGACCTTGGTGTAAAACCCGTTATCTTCAATTGCACCAAGAAGCCTTAAATAGTTACATTTTTGGATGAAACAATACAAAAATGATACATGTACTAGCCATTAGACACAATTGAAGATTTCAACAGTGAACAAGCAAAATTTAGAGTGAAACTTGAGTCGCGACTTCGACTTCCTTGTCTTGATTGCAACATTTGACAAACAATAATTAAATGTTGGATTTTGCCATCAACTTTTTAGATATAGAGCTAGTTTTGTCTCTAACGTCTCTTTGATGAGACTAACCTATAAATACTCCACCAAATGAACATAAATGAAAGAGAATAGCATTTACTAAGGACAAACCCTTACAAATTTGTTTCTCAACATTCTCTCTCTTAATTACTTTGTTATTGAGTTCTAAGAAATTTGATGTGACCTTTAATCATCCCTTTGGGATTGGATTTGAGAGTGAGTCAATAGAAAACTTTTTTGTAGGTTGAGTGTTAACCTTGGGAAACACTTGTAAGGTTGTATGTGAGCCTTTGCAAAACACAAGTTGTAAAGTTAGGTGTGAGCTTTCAAAACACCATTTAGTATTAGTGGAACGCCTAATTAAAAAAAGTGGGAAGGAGATATAGGGTTAGTTAATTTCTGAACCACTATAAATTGTTGTGTATTCTATTCTTCTTTTACTTCCTCTAATACTTACACAACTAACCTTACCTCCAAAATTTTAAATTTGGCACCAATTCAACTCCTCTTCTTGGTGCACAAAAGCCAACATGATTGATTAAAGAGATTTATTTTAAAAAAAATTTGAGAACTATCAATAAAACTAAAAAAAAATGAACAAGGAATAAATATATAGTTGCATGTTAGTCAATACTTTAAATTAATAACTCTAAAAATAAAATAAAATAATAAAAAAAATAAAACAACTCATGGATAGAGCAATATAGATCCTATTTTGTCTTCCCATGAATTTATCTTGTCAAATATCATGTATGCATTAGTTAGCTTTTATGTCAATATTTATGTCAACACATAGTCACATACAATTGAATTTTTATATTATTTCTAATACAATGTATTGAAAGCATAATGTACTTATAAGCAAACAAAATATTACATTTTCTAAATCTTTTCTTTTTATCTAACTTTAATGTAGATAATTAATTTAATTAATAACTTTCTTTTTAAGTTGATAAATAACTATAGTGAAATGGTATAAATACCAAATAGTAATAAATATTTTTCAAATTGGCAAAAACGTAAATAAATTTAATGCATTTATAAATATTATTTTAAAACAATATTTGATTTTTGTCACAAAATAATTTTATGAATAATATTTTTAAATATTATAAAGAATATTTTTATACACAGTATTAATAAATTATATGTATAATAAATTATTAAATAGAAAAAATAAAGTAATATAAATATAATTTATCTACGGATTTGAATTTGTTGGTAAATTTCAAAATAATATTTGTTTCACTTAGAAAATGGACCATACATACTGGATAAACAATTAATAATGAATGGTCTTTTCCAAGTTAAACATATTTTTTTTATTACAAAATCATTGACTCTTGTCACCCTTATAAAATATATTTTGATAAACTTTGATAATATAATGCCTTTTTAGTCAAATCTTGAAAATTCTCATTTGCATCACTAAAAAAATGCATCAAAGTAATCCCCATAAAAACTCCACTTATAAATTGAGTCCCCAAAACTAAAAACCCTTCATTCCACCAAAGTTAAACATATATTTGTATTTGCAAAAAATATTGATAATTAAGTAGAAAATTGTTACGTCATTTTAACCACCCAAAAACAACAATAAAAGGAAAATAAGTTGAACATCCTAGCAAAAAGCACAAAACCAAAAAAAAAAAACAACTAAAAAAGAATAGTATTAGCAATTGCATTAATAGATAACAAAGAAGAAAAGCCATATAGATCAACAAAAACACCCACACCAACAACAAAAAAAAAATCCTAAAAAGGACATTTGATAATGCACCCTCAACTTTTGCAAGCAAACAAAAGTATACAAAACATGTATAAACACCTCAAATTAAAATAAATAAATAAATAACTTAAATTAAATTGTAAAAAGGGAAATAAATATGAATACAAAAACAATGAATATGTAAATAAATAATTTTATTAATACATGTGGTATTTTATTCCATCTATAATTCATCTATAACAGTAAATCTTCATCCTTAATGTCAGGATTGGATTCCATATCCTCTTCAACTATAACTTCATCAATAAGATTGATATCGACACTAAACTCATTCGTATCACCTCGTTCCAAATTTATCAAGTAATCATCCTCATCATTTGCTAAAAATTCTTGATAAAAATGACATTTTGTTAAAAAGCTTCTTCGTTACTATTTGTCATATCAATGTCAGGCTCATCCTTTGACAAAAAATCATAAAAAAAATTTTGTTGATTTTTCAAAACAATAAGCTAGTCAGGATTGTCACCATCTTTAACATAAAAAATTGTTTTGCTTAAGATGCAAGTACAAATAGTTCATCAGTTACTAACTTTCGAGAAGTATTAACCCTTACAAAACCATGTTTGTCTATCTTGATCCATCTTCCAATTTTATCAACATCCCACCAATCACATTTAAACAAAACAATTCTTTTGCCTCCTAAATATTGAAGTTCTAGAATTTCAACAAGGACATCGTAATAGTTTACCCTCTTAGAACCTATCACTCCTTTTACTAAAACACCATTATTTTGATTCACTCTTTTCTTTTCAAGCTCCTTTGTATGTATCCATTTATGACATACCCCATAAAACTTTGAATAGCATATAGAGGACCTTAAGCTAATGATAACAACTCTTCACTTATATTATCTCCTTCTTTGTGCAATTGTATGACCTATGTGATTATGAGGAAAATAAACAAGAAATAAGTTTTTCCCTTTTGATATTATATTAAGAAAGTTATTGACAAAATAAAACACACATAGAACCAGTCACAAAAGTCCATATCATGCACACTTTGCTCATATTCATTGGAACAAAAAGAATAAAAATTAAAAAAAAGAACAAACATGTATATTGTATATGAAATAACTTATCTATATGAGAGAAGAAAATATCTTACCTAAGAAATGGATGAACTTCTTCACAATTTTTCAATACATAATCATGAGCTTTCTTTCTCTCTTTATCCGATAAAGACTTAGATTTATCCTTTTTTAAAGGATAACCAGTATGAGCAAATATGGATAACCCATCTTCTAAATTGATGCAATCTTCTCCACAATTTCATTTTGGTTGGTTAAACTTTGTCTCAATTCCATGTAAATAGCTCGAACAAAAAATTAGGCTTTCTTCCATAATATACCCTTTAGTACTAGAACCTTTAGGTCCAGTTTTAATACAAACATATCATTTCAGTTTGCATAAAAATCAAAATATGTAACTTTTAATTAGTTATATTTATAACATTAACCATAAAAAAAGGAAATTTCAGAAGCAAAAAAGATAAGTTAAATAAAAGATTCTTATAATTAAAATATATATTTGTAATTGCTACCTTTCAATCTGGTATATCCATCAATATTCTACAAGACCAGTAAGTTTAGCTTCCCTAGTTGAGAGACTACTTTCCTCTCCCTTCTAGGACTCAACTCTTACCTTTTTTCTTGCTTTGGATAATTTGTAAGGTGAATTGTCACGTGTACCATAACATCAAAAAAAAAAAAAAAAAGATGGAAAGATTTTCCAACTTGGATAATGTAATTGGAATATGGCATTCAAGCTTCTTTAACTTATCTAACTTTAAGAACTTGGAACACAACTCTTTGTCAAATATACTTAGCTCAATAATTGTGTCATATACATTTTGAGGCACTATTCAACGAATAGCAATAGGAAGAATATTCTCTAAAAGAATATGACGATAATGACTTTTAAGCTCAAATATCTTTTGATCCTTTAAATTTACACATCGAGAGATATTTGAAGAAAAACGATCTAAAACTTTTAAATCTTTCAAGAACTTATGTCTTTTGTCTTTTTCTTCATTAGAAAAATAGCTATATAATACCACTTCCCATATTTTTGTATGGATGTAGTTCTCTCCTAATACCTATTTCCTGCAAATCTTGTCGTGCATTCAAATATCTTTTATTTTCCCCTCTATGTCTAGCAAAGTGCCAAAGATATTCTCACATTCACTTTTCTCAATATGCATAACATCAAGATTGTGTCATAAAGAAAAAGTTCTCCAATAAGGTAGCTAAAAAAATGCTTCTTTTATTCCAATTAAAACTATCTTTATTTTTACCACCTTTTTTCATTTTAATAGTTTTCCATTTTACAACAAGTTAAAGCTTATGAAGCTAATATAAGACATCGCTAGATGGTGTGTCGGGTGCAAGATCTTTTTCTACTGTTCCATTAAAAACATTTTTATTAACACGCCATTTGTGCTTTTTATGCAAAATCGATGAGCATGCATATAACATATATTTTACTATATTTTAATTGAAAGGGTGGAGTTTCCTTATTGCATAAGGGATAGGTAACATACCTTTTATGCTCCATCCTTACTAGAAAACATATGCAGGAAAATCACTAATGGTCCATAAAACTGCAACATGCACACTGAAGACCTATTTCTTTGAAGAATCATAAGTATCAATACCATTATACCATAAGTCTTTCAATTAAGTTATCAAAGGTTGTAAGTAAACATCACTATCATTTCTAAGAGCTTTAGGCGCATGTATCAACAAAGTCAATAAGCAATATGATTGTTTCATACACATCCATAGTGGTAAGTTATACATAGCAGCCATCATAGGCCATGTACTTTGAGAAGCATCCATATTACTAAAAGGATTGATTCCATCAATGGACAATCCAAGTTTAACATTTTTAGGTTCTCTAGGAAATCCTAGGTTAGAGTTATCAAAGGATTTTCATAAAAAAGAGTTTGCTGGATGCCTAAGAATTCCATCTTTATCCCAAAGTTGTCTTAGATGACATAAATAACCTCTTTAACCTTTCTTTCAATTGAAAATAATGCAAGACCTTTCTAGGAACTTTTTTACTACCCCTTTTTAGTGTTGCTTGATTTCCATCTCAACTCTCGATATTTCAAGCAACTATCAAGATTGGCATCATTCTTCTAAAACAATATCCAATAATGAACACAAACATCTATTTTCCCATAGTTCAAACCCAAATCTTGAATTATTTTTTTTTGCTTCATAAAAGGTTTTTGGTAAAGTTTCACCATCATAAAGTGCTTGTTTAATAAATTGCAGGATTCCATTAGTTGCTACATCACTCAATTCATAAAGACATTTAAGTTGAAATAACTTTACAATGAAAGATAAGTTTGTAAAGTTCTTACAATTAGGATAAAGGTCTTGTTGTGCATCCTCTAATAACTTAAACCATTTAGAAGTTTTATTGTTGAGACTAGGAAGCTTATGTGAATTTCCCCTAAAATTAAGTGATTTAGTTAAAAAGTCACTAGGCTCTTACTCAGAAACATCTTGCATGATAGCATCCATTACTTTAGGTCTAGTTGCATGATGGATCATACCAAATATATCATCAACACCCTTAATTTGTTCTTCATCATTAACATTGTCCATGATAGACTCTTCATGACATAACCAACAGGTATAGCCTTTTATATTCCATCTACCATAAGATGTTCTTTTACCTCATCTCGAGTATGTAGCAAAGCATTGTTACTCTTAATACAAGGACATGGGATAACATCCTTTAGTCTTATATGATGAAATGTAACTCCTTTTCTTGTACTCATTGTTGGATCAATTGCAAGTCACCAATTGTTTATCCATTATAAAATCTATAACAAACAATAAATGTATAACAAACCAATTAAAATTCAGAAATACAACTTGATGTTGTCACAACTATATAATATATAATAAAAGTAACTCATTAAGGTTATTTTTTTTTAAGTTAAGAAAAAGTTTAATTTGTTTGTGGTTAATATAACTAAAAAGGCAGAGTTCAATATTGGCAATTTTGCAGCAATTTTTTTTTATGTAGTTTTAAGCAATTTTTCAACATTTCTTCGTGCATTTTTCTACATTTTTTTGGGTAATAGCATTGTTTCTGCAATTTTTTGGGTAATAGCATTATTTCTGCAATTTTTTGCAGTTTTCTATAACATTTTTTTGCATAATTCTATACCAATTTTACAATAATTTTCTCCAAATTTGAGCAATTTTTTAGCCTTTTTTGAGCAATTTTTTAGCATATTGACATTGTTCTTGCAATTTTTTGCAGTTTTCTTAACAAAGCAACAAAACAACATATAAAAGTGTAGAATGCTAAACCAATCAAGTATCTATAAAATATTTAAATAATTTATAATGTTAAACACCTTTCCCAGCAGTCCAGGTTTTTTTAACAAAAAAGTCTCTCCAAAAACAAATGAATCAAGGACCTATAAAATATTTAAATAATTGATAATGTCAAACACCTTTCCTAGCAGTCTAAGTTAAAAAAAAAAAAAAAGCCTTACCAATAACAGATAAATAGATTGTTAGACCACAAACACACATGCAAGAGTATTCAGATCAGTACTTTACTAGTAAAAGAACAAATGAAGACATAAAAAGATTAAATCTATTGAGTTCACAATGCATTCAGTAAGAAATAAAAACATTGTGCATGACATGATAACTTATAAAATCTCCAAAGTTAGTCAAGTACATAACTATTTAAAAATGCAATATTCAATTTTAAATCTCTAGAATTAGTCATTTTATGTTCAATGCAAGTTTTCTCAAACAAATAAAATTATTGATAGCACATAGGGTTTCACATAAACAAATTAATCAACCCTAAAAAAATAAATAAAATTAAAAAAATCCTCCTTATCACCAAATTATAACTAAACATTGCTACAAATAGAATAGATATCTATCTAATTACTAGTTTACGAGATTTAGGTAAATTGGAATAAAATGTTAGTACAGGTGATGATACAATTCGTACCAACTAAATTCGAATTATAAATTGTACCTGAGTTAAATTTAAAGGATGACTTATTTCTCTTCAATTTCAATTGGTAGATATCAATCACAGGATAAACAAGTTGATGAAGGGAGACTGTGCGTGTGTAACGACCAATTGCGTTTACCAATAAATGTAATGACCACTTGTGTAATCATGTTGCTCTGATACCAATAAATGTAACAACCGTATTCATTTGACAGAACTCATATTGCTCTGATACCTATAACTGTAACGACCAATTGCATTCATTTACAAAACTCATACTATTCATGTCCACAATCTGTAATACTATAATCGGTACCTATCAGAGCACTCAACATTCGGCATTTTCCTGTCGGCCCCACAATGTTATACACACCGGGATTTGCACATCTGCCCCACGTATGCTTGAGCCCTCTCTAATACCAAAACTGTAACATCTAAATTCATTTGTTAAACCAATAACTGTGATATCCATTGTTCTCATTTGTAAATCAGCTTTGATACCACAAATTGTAACGTCACAATGTGGCTACAGCTGGTACCTATCAGAGCACTTAACATCCGGGATTTGCCTGTCGGCCCCGCGATGTCATACACACCGGGATTTGCACTTCTGCTCCGCATGTGCTTGAACCCTTTGATACCACCAATTGTAACTATCATCTTCAGTTACAAATCATGGCATTTCATGTTCGAAAATGCATACACATTAAGATTTATTCATCATACATATATAATCCCATATGTATTTAATGTACATATGTGTTAACTAATGTTAGGACCAGTGACCATAACGAGTTCCTATCAAATATATGTACATGACACAAGGAGAGAGAGAGTTGAAATTCAGCCGACGACCTATGTTCCATATGTCATTATGCAAAACTTTATATACCAAAGTGTCCAAAGTCTATGCTTCAGTATCTGAAAAACAATTGTGATTTGATGAGTCGCGACTCAGTGAATAAAAACAATAATCAAATTCTTATGGCATAATCTATAATCAAATATCATCAAGATACATTGCAAGTATAACAATTGACTATGCAAGTGCAAATGCAATAACTTTGTTTTTGTCGTGATCGAGCAAGGCAAACATATCCTGGGATATTCATGTGATTCATGTAACATATGATTTGGGACTTATTGGTCCATCTTCTTATAATTTGCAAGTGTTTGACAAGTCGGTCACAAC
>CATIWR010062947.1:0-22436 GCA_949677035.1 Omphalea diandra
ATTTTGCTCATCCATGTTGAAGGTAAGTGCATCGAATCAAAATCTTTACAATGGAATGATGAATTGCTTCTCAAACTCGATTAAAAATTTCACTACAATTGGGTTGTTTGTGCATGAAATTGTGTTCGTTGCATGGTAGTGATCCCCCTGAACTCATTGACTTGCCTTTCTTTATTACTTTCATGTCAGCAGGCATATTAAAGTGGAAACAAAAAGACATAAGAGTGTTCCTTTTATTTTATTTATATACCTCCATTTGTGTTGAGTGTTTTTTTATGGATAAAATGTCTTTTTTATATTGTTGTTATATTATGTTAAGGAAAAAAACAGATGTTGTGTTGTTTGTATATGACCATATATGAATGTTGTTATTGTATATTAATAGGGTTATCTATTTAAAATAAGGATGGAATCATTTACAATTAATTTTCATCATGGTGGGACGTTTGTAAAAAATAATGGGTGGACCTCATGGGTTGGAGGTAGATTGAGTTACCATGATATTTATTCTCTTGAATCTTTTAGCTATTTTGCTTTTTGTAAATGATATAAAGAGGTTAAATTATTCTGGGATCAAGAGAATTACCTATCTAAAGCCTGGAATGGGATTCTCGATGGGTTTGAAATTTTTTTCAACTAATGATAAATGTTTACTTATGCTTGATTGGGTTAGAGATGAAATTATTAATGTATATGTCAAAGTGTATGAGAAGCATGGAGGTCAAAAATGCATCCAACAATATAATGGTTCAAATGCTTCCATTTCAGCAAAACATAATGCAGTTAACGGTAAGGATCCATTGTTTCATTGCCTTGGGTTAGATGATGACACATATGATGGAAACTATCGACTAGAATCAGATAGTCCATTTTGTAGCTCAGATTATGATATCAGAATAAGTAGTTCGGATGATGAATTTGATGATGTTGTTGATAGCCGAAGGAGAAAGAAAGATGAGAGACAAAAACAGGCTACATTTATAGAAACTACTAACCATAATATGGGGATTAATTCTAGAGATGAATGTAGTGAAGAAAGTTTGTACAATGATATAAATGATGACAAGGTTTTGACACCATCAAGTATAGATGAGGAGGATTGGTTTGTTGACAAGAGTAAGAAGAAAAGACCTAATGTATATAATTCGAATTGTGATCACATGTCACCAAAATTCAAGGTTTCACAAAGATTTGAAGATGCAAATGAATGTAAACTTATGGTTAGGAAGCATGTTATCCTAAGTGGTTATAATATTAGGTGGTTGAAAAGCACAAGTACATAGTTAGATGTTCATTGTGTGGATGAATATCCATTTAGACTATATGGGAGCATTCTCTCTCATGAGAAGACATTTGTGTTTGACTTTGACAGATGTGCACACTTGTTACAGGGTGCAGAATAACAAATAGTTGACAATAGAGTTTCTTACTCAAGAGTACCTGTATAAATTCAAGTTGAATCCCTTTTGGCCTATAGAGGAAATGGAAGCATAAATGATGGAGAAATATGGTGATGTTGTCCCAACATCCAACTGCTATAAGGCTAGGATTATAGCTAATAATATGATGAGAGGGACATTAGAGCAACATTATACCAAGCTGAGGAGCTATTTGCAGGAGCAAATTAGAATTAATAGAGATGAGAAGTTTGTTTTACAAATTGACTTATATGGCTTCAAACACATGCACTTTCAAGAGAATGTATATTCGGTACAATATATTGAAGAATGGTTTTCTCTAAGGTTGCAGGAAAATTTTAGGTTTTGATGGGACATTTTTGAAAATAATAACTGGAGGGGCATTACTTGGAGCTGTGGCAAAAGATTGTAATAATAGGATGTATCTTGTTGTATGGGCAGTGGTTGAAGGAGAGAACCAGTTGTCTCAGTATTGGTTATCAGAGATACTTTGTGAGGAGTTGAACATTAGAGATGGTTTTGGTTGGTCATTTATTGCTAACAACAAAAGGTGCGTAACTTCTTCTTTTTATTATCTCTGTGTCACATTCTTTTTAAAACATAAATTATTGATAATACATGTATAACTCTTTCATGATGCATTTTGGCAAGGCATAATTAACAACATCAAGGAGCTTACCCTAAATGCAAAGCATAAAAATTGTGCATAACATATTTGGGCTAACTGGAAGAAGAAAGGATTTAAGGGTAAGAAATTCAAAATTTTGTTTTGGAATGCAATGAATTATCCAAATGAAGAATAGTTGAAAGATAAATTGGTAGCCGTTAAGTCTGAATCATTGGAAGGTTATGAAGACTTTATCAATCAAGATCCAAAATTTTTTCTGCAAGGCTTATATCAAACCACATTACAAATCTGACATGATCGACAACATGTGCAGGACTTTTAATAGTTACATAATCAGAGCATAGGAGAAAACCTATTATCAACATGCTAGATTCAATAAGAGAGAAGATGATGAAGATGGAGAATCAAGTACGAGTCATGAAACGAGAGACAAACAAAATTTGTCCCATAAACAATAACAAATTGGAAAACATTTATAAGAGCACAAAGGCATTGCATTGTAAAACTAGCTTTGAGGGACAAATTTCAAGTGCAAATGTTTAATGACCAATTTGGAGTGGATTTTATTACTTGTTCTTATAGCTGTAGATGGTGAACTTTAACAGGCATTCCATGTGTACATGTTTGTGCCACAATCCACTACATGAAACACAACCTAGTGGATTATGTAGACCAATTCTATAGTGTTGAGAACTTCATTTTTTATCATGAGAATTTTGGCCTGCTCCTAATAAATGGGCCTGGCATGTGGCCTAGAGATGTTGGACAACAAATTTTGCCTTAAAAATTCAAACCTCAGCTGGGAAGGCCTAAAATAACACGCTGGAAGATTGAGGATGAGGAAATACACAACCCTGTAACATAAACCACAAAAATTAGATAGCTTGGAGTGTATACGACTTTCCAATTATGCTAGCAAGTGGGACCTAATAAGTAAACTAATAAGGAGAAAAATAATCCTAACTTTAGAGCTCTAGAGAAAATTCTTGTGAGTATAATTAATTTTTGTTTAAATAATCGCCTTTAAGTAAATTGTTCAGATTACTAAATTAAACTTAATATATTCAAATGAAATTATTGTAGAGAAAAAGAGATCATCGTAAGAAGTAAGGTCATACTTAGGTAAAGTTTACAAGGGCTAACTTTAAAAGGAAGAAGAAGAGGATTAAAAATGCACATACATCAAATGCTCCAATTTTAGAAGCCTAACAAAACATCACTGAAAATATTGCTAAACCAAGTGCTACAATGAGGAGTTAACCTAAGAGACAAAATATAAAAATCAAGCACTTAGAGAGACAACACCAAGGAATGATTGCATATTTGAGGGTATTTATTTTCATTACTTGGTTCATAACTTAATATTGCATATGGATGCATTTGTTAGTTTAGTATTGCATATTAATGCATGCATTTGTTAGTTAAATACTGCTTATGGATGCTTTTATTTGTTGAATATTACTTGTTCTTATAGATGCCTCCAGATGATGGAAATGTGGAAGGAGAGGCATCCAACCTTTCTCCTCTCAAAGATCAACTATAGTTGATGGTCATGATGCTATTGGGAACCTAATTTGAATGCCAATTTAAGCAACTTGAAAGGACCAAACTTTGTTTGTTAAACTAATTTGGAAGTACTTAAATTTGTTTTGAAGTACCTCAGTTTATTACCTTTAGGATTTATTTTGCTTGATTTTGGATGTTATGGATTATAATTTGAGAGACATGGATGCTTAATTTTAAAGCAACAAATGTTATTTAAAATTTGACATGGTTGTAAATTTTATTTAATTTGGATATATATATGCTAGGTTGGCATGGTGGCAGTTTCACAACATATTAAGCTATTGTGATTGGGTAGTGAATTTTATTGACCTATATATGATATTTGGACATCAATTTGGCAGATTGTATGAAATGATGTGAATTATATTAAAATGGTGCCAATTGATGATAGTACCATTTTGGACACACATATGGTGTGCCAATTTGTCTTTTCCTTCAAACATGCATGGTTTACATATACATATAAGACACGTAAGAACTGTGCATCAATACCATTACGAGCAAACCATTCAAATTGGTTAATAGCATTGCTAGCAATACCCATTCAAATTAGTTAAAATCATTGCCACCAAATCATTCAAATGATCACATATGTGCTGCAATAACCAAATCATTACTAGTAACATAACATAAAATAGTCCACCTAAACCAAAACATAACTAACTTAGCTAACAACAAAGAAATAGTTTTTCTCTAAAGCAACTAACAATCCAAATAAACAAACAATCTAGCCCCTACATATTTTAGAAACTAACAATCCAAAGCAACAAAGCAACCTTATCTTATAAACACAAAAGTTCTTATCCAAAGTGCAAAGTTTGTTTTCTGCCAACTCGAGCTTCAATTTCAAGTGTGTATTCTCCCTTTTACATTCCTCCAACTCCACTTCAACATGATTAGGCATAATCATCTCGCCTCCATATCTCGGAAAGGTAGGAATCAGGTATCTGACCTTTTTTCTTAAATGCATTAAGAACATTCACAAGAAACTCGTTTGATTGGTTATCATTCCAAATGAAGTAGCCACAACTATTTCCCTGTCCTTTTGAATTTCAATATTAGTTGAAAATATTGTTACCCATTTCATTAGACATTATTGATTAAATAATTATAAGAAAGACTTACCTCTTCTTATGCACAATTCCAAATTCGTATAACTAGGTTGCAGTTTGTCCAAGAGGTCCTCAATTTAGTTTGTTACTTACAACTACAGATTATTGGATATTATTGATAATTCCTAACCACATTTTCAAAAAAGTAGTTCTACATGAAACTCATCGAGGAAATGGCGAATCATTGAAAGCTGATGTCAAAATCGTGAAATGCATTGCCCTAAATCCCCAATTCCTTATAATGTCAGAGCACATTGGATCATGGAGAAGAAATGACATCATTTTGGCATGATGACGTGGCAAGTTGGCCCGGTTAGTCATGACACGTGGATAACCATGTAAGCGTTAGTCAAGTTTGCAAAAGGTAAAATAGTTCCAAGGCTAGACATGAAATTAAAATAAAAGTTCATATATTTAAATAAGAAAATTTTTTATTTCGAATATAAATGTGAATTTTTGAAAGTTCAGGTTTTTTTAATGTTATTTCGCCTTTAATAGAGATTAAAAAGTATATCATAAAAATTCTGTAAAAGTATTGTCATACTAAAATTAATAAATATTTAAGTGATTTCATTGATCCATTTTAAGTGATGGAAATAAAATTAATTTCTAAACCAAGTGATTTTTAAAGCAATTTATCTAAAACTTTCTGAGTAGACTGAAATTTTCATTTGAATGACAAACGAAAAGACTCCAATCAATAATAAGTAGAATTGACTAATGAGTTAGAAGATGTTAGAGTTTGAAATTTCAGCAGTAGAAAAAAAAAATTAGAAATTGGAATAATTAATTTCTTCAAGATTTTCTTAAAAAAAAAAAAAGAAAAGGAAATATATGCATTGGAGCTTCGGCAAGGTGCACTGAATTTCTAAGAGGGAAAGTCATGGCAGTCTCTTTCTTTTTGTTCAACAGAAGAATAAAAAGAAACAAACAAAACCAACCAAATAACACCTAACACTTAATCATGTATTGTTGATTTCCCGTGTGCTAAGTGTCACTTCTTGTTGATTTATCACATAGATTCCAATAATTCCACCCTCAATATTAATATTTTTTTCATAAATATTTAATTATATTAATATTAAGATTTTAATGCTTAATTTTAATGAAAAGACACTATATTTAATTCATTATTACCAAACTGATTTATTTATATTTTGTTATAGAAAGATCACTGTTGTATTACCATGTAATTTATTTCATAGTTTACATTTAATATTAAAATTAGTCATTATTTCATTGATTCACCCATTCGATCATTTAAAACTATAAAAGATGACAGAGGAAGTATGGATTTGTGAAAAATGGATTTTCTAACAACTTCAAATGTAACAGATAAAATAAAATAAAAAATTAAATTACATGATTTTTTAATTAAAAATGCTTCAATTTAAACCATGTGACCTCTTGAAATTATTTTAAAAAATAAGATAATTTTTTGCAAAAAATTAAATAAAATAATTTTTTTGCAAAAATTAAATAAATTATTTTAGTGACAATAAATTAAAAGCGAGTGACTTTGGGAAAACCAAACAGCCATATAGAGAAGGCTAGAAACAAAAGTTTTTTTTAAAAAGAAATTATTTTTGTTACATTAAAAATTAAGAAATTAAAGAGCATTTATATAATTGAAATTCAAATTTGTAAGGTTTGTGAAGATTTAAGCCCCATAATCCAATTTCCTATATGACCTTGCATGTTAAACAATGAATATATACTATAAGAAAATAACGAATTTAGTAACAAATTTATTTCATCACTAATTACTAGTAGAACAAAAATAGACGAAAGATTGCAAAGTCTTTGGATGATTAGTTATACATTAATGATAAAAAAAAAAAAAATTAGTGATGAAGTAGTTCCGAAGCTAAATTCAATACAAATTGATGAGAATATGTTGTATCTCTAAAATATGATGCAAAATATGATCCATAATTGCAGAAACTTAGCTAAAGAATTTATCTATAGAAAAATTTTAACAATGGATTAGCAATAAAAAAAATTCTATAATTAATGTGGTAGGCTCTCAGATAAATTTTTTTTTGAATTTTGAGGGAAAATTTAATAATGATTAATGATGAAAAAATTTAACAATAAAAAATTTTATCGTTCAATTTTTAAGTTCCTAAATGAATTTTTTAATTTTTTATTGGAAAACCTAGCGATGAATTAGCTAAGTTAAAAATTTTAGCATAAGTTAGTGACATGATATATTGCATCCCTAAATTTTTTGATGTCATAATAAATTTAATTTGTTTCTATAGAAATTCAATAATAGATAAGTGATGAAAAAATTTTATCTATGGATTAGTAATAAGATATTCTATTCATGAATTTTTTGGCTGGTGTTCTAGTGGAAAGCAAAATTTTAGCAGCAAAAATTTTATTACTAAAATTGAGTCTTCTATCTCTTAACCTTTTGAGGAGCACTAGATATATTCTTTATATTTCTTTTCATTTACCTTCTCTCTATTATAATGACGCGTAACATGATTTAAAATATAATTTTTTATTGCATTTTTTAGAATGAAAAAATTTAAAATATAAAATTTCCTTATAATTAAAAAATATAATAATAAAGTCAATCACATGTTATTATAATGGAGAAAGAGTAAACAAAAAAAAAGATAATATAAATAAGGTATCTAACACTTCTCTATCATTTTTTTCTTTTCTTTTTTTTTTTTCTCTTTCTTTTTCTCTTTTTCCTTTCTTCATTGTTTTCTCTTTATTCTTTTTTCCTTCTCTGCTCCACTTTTGTCTCCTCTTCCGCTCCTCTTTTACCTCCTCTTTGTTGTAGCATATCCCTCCTTTGCTTTAGTGAATTTTATTATTTTTAAATAAATTTATTTAATTAAAAATTATTTAGTTCATTAATTTAAGTTTATCAATTAATTTAGTTCATTAATTTAAGATTCATAGTATAATTTTATAGTTAATTTATTTGATGTTGTATATTAAAAATATATAATTATTAGTGTGTAATTAAATTGAATTAAATTTAGAGTTTAAGATTAGTTTATATGTTTTTTATTTTTATAATTTTTAAAATTATATAATTTATTTATATTTAGAATTCAAATAAATTGATAATATATTAATCTTTAAATTTAAGTAAATTTATAATATAAGTTTAAATCAAGTTTATATATCTATCAATATGATAAATTTGGTAATTTAATTTATCAATTGAATAGTTGAATGATTAATACTTAAAATTTAAAAATCAAAATCTAGTAATGGGTTAACAATAAAAAAATTTTATTTTTATTTAAAAACATAAGTTTAGCAACAAAATAATAATATAATTGCTATCATTAATTATGTGGCAATAACATAATATCAATTTCGTCATTGATTTAGCGGCAGATTGTATTTTCCATCAATAATTAATTAATGATAAGTTTTTCAATAATGAATTTTATATATCACTATTCCTTCACTAAATAAATTTAGTAGTAAAATTTCTTGAATTAAAAATGAAAAATTCTATCGCTAAACATTTTTTTTGTGTTTATGAGAAATAATATATCTACTTAATCAGGATTAAAATTTTTTTGATACCTCTCGCTATATTATTAAAATTTCTTAATCTAAAAATAAAGTAAGAAAACTAAATTCAAATCTCCCTTTTAAAAAAAAAGTTAGTAAGGAAATCAATCAAATTATGTCCAATTGATAAATTTATATGATAAGACAAACATCCAATTGAGTGGCTACTCCAACTTCAACTAAGTATATAGTATCATCATATGGCTTTTGTGATGAATGTTACAATAGACAATATATCAACATGGACTCAGCTTTTTGAATTGTGTAAAAAGTTTAAATTCAAAGGCCACAAAATCTAGTTGGTGAATGGATGAGTGCTTTAAAGAGGAAAAGAAAAGATGGCTTTTTAAAAAATAAAAATTGCACGTATTTTATCTTGTTTCTTTAATCATAATGTTCATTCTCAAAAAATGTTTTTTTTATTATTGCTAAACTCTTCATGGGCTGGTTAAAATTCCATTCATTTTCTCCAGAGGATGAATTTACCAACAGTCCCTCTCCATGGGCAGGTTAATGTAACGTACTCAAGAATAAGGAAAAGTCGAAGGTAAGACAATTTTAACTTTTCCTTAGAAAAATTTTTTAAAAATCTTATTTATTCAGTCACTATTATAATTCAAATTTAAAATCCTAGTCATCCATCTTTTCTCTGAAAATAATTCTTTTTTTTTAATATTTTAGAGTTACCACATGTATATTCTATCGGTGCAAGTTTATTTTCTTTATTTTATTTAATATAATAGTTATTTTATCATATTTGATAGTTTTTATTTTATTTTATCTTTTTTAGAGTTTTTATTTTAATTTTATTATTTGGTCTCTATTAATTAGAGTTTTTATCTCTTTTTTTCAGATTTTTAGTGAGGATGATTATTTAGCAATATATAATTATATACTATTGGGTATGACTTTTCAAATCTGTTCAAGCTTATGATATAAATTGCATTCTATATCGGTCTATAGTATCATTTTTAATGGAGTCTCTATGATTGATAAAAATATAATCGTTAAAGAAGATTCATGGTAAAAATAAAATTATGATTTCAAAACTGAGCCAAATATAGTCATTAGTAGTTTTGAGAATTAATTTCATATCAATATTCTAAATTATAAAATTATTTTTTTTATAGATATTGCATAACTATTTATGAATGAAAATATTTTTTATTATTCTAACAAAAAGTTCATTCTAAAAAAGGAAAAAGAAAATGAAAAAGAAAAAGAAAATGATAATGATAATGATAATGATGTGTTCAAAAGAAGGGATGATGGTTTGGCTTTGGTGTTGACTTTACTTATATGATATATTATCCCACACATTTTTAATGCTTACAAATCTTTTATAGTGGGGAATTGCAATCTATATACCTGTTCATTGTGATATTCGTATCATATTGTCAAAGATTAGGTAGTATCATATTATGTATATTCACTTTAAATATAATGAGAATCTACACAAATTATTATTTTTAATGGTCTTGGTTCATACAATCTATTTGGTTCCTATAATCACATTCTTTTATACTGTAAAATAAAATTCAAACTAAAAAAAAAAAAACTTAACAGAGATAATCATAAGAGCAATTCTCATACTTATCAATCAAGCATGAAAAAGTGACACCATCATAAGAATAACTTTACTTAGCCATTTATTATTTATGTTATTTTTTCTAACTAGTGCTTTAAAATTTCAATTAGTAACTAGGCTGATACGAATTATTTTACATTTAACTATCATATATGATATACTAGAAATTTATTTCATTATTGTGTATATTGTATTATTCTAGAATCTCAGATTCAAATCTTAATCTCACTTTTATTAGTTAACAAGGACTTTAATTGAAATTTACTTTATGGTAAGGATAGTGAAGTTTTAAGGAATACTGTTTCTGGCAAGGGTAACATTGTAGTTGATAATGATGATATTGGTGAGGGATTATTAAGAGGTAATACCCAAATTTTGCATTTTCAGGTTAGTGAGGGTATAGGTACTAATACCCAAATTGCTAATATAAGTGGTAATGCACAAACTGTTGAGCGTGGGTGAGGGGAAAGAGGAACCCATAAGGGTCAGAGAAAATTTGGGAAGGAAAAGTATACGGGAAAGGATGTGTAGGTGGAAGGAGAAAATATGTTCCATTGAGAAAGGGAGATAGGAAGTAGCAGACGAGGAAGGGACTTTAACCAAAATAATGGTGCCCAAATTGGTATTCCTACATCTAGACTATTGACTAAGATGCAAATACAGTCGGATAAATTTTACAGTGATGAATTTAATCATGTTGTCAAAATAACGTTATTTAATTTAATAATGAATAATAACATTTATCTAATTTAATAATATATAATCTTATTTAATCTAATGATGAATAAGTAACTTTTATCTAATCTAAATGTAAATTATTAATTATTATATTATAATGTAATAATGTAAATGAGTCTAGTATTCACCAACTGTTATAGAGTATCAAGATAAGAGCAAAAGTAAAGAACATATTATGCATGGGAGACAGAATATTATAAGGAGAAGGATACAAAATATACGGACCCTAATTCACCTAGCAATCCGCCTGGGAGTAAAGGGAACCAAGCTTTTTTTTTTGTTGATGATGGTTATGTGGGTTAACATAGTGATAAAACAGATGACAGTTCTAACGATGAAGATGGATAGCAATGTTGGAACTGACAAATCCAATGATGTTTCAGATTGATAAAGGGTAATAAGATGAGTGATCCATTTTAAAGGCATGTACCCTTATGCTTTAAAGTCTAGAAATAATGAGCAATAGGGTTTGAAAGTGTGGACGTGTGTAGAAATATTGAAGCATTTAGAGAGGCATTTAAGGATTATACTGTAAAAATTGGATATGTGCTTAAGGTAAGAATGATAGTGCAAGGTGACAGCTAGATGTAAGGCTGCAGGTTGTGCTTTGAGGTTCCATACATCTATTGCTTGATGATGTTACCTTTATGGTTAGAACCATGAATTATGAACATTTATCTATTATACCTCTAGTCTAGGCAATACGAATCTAAATGCGACTGCTAAAAAAAATGATAAAAAAAAAAGGTTTAATGATCAGTTTTGAGAATAAATTCTAATATGTTATATGATCTTATACGCTTGAGAAATTAAATAGATAAAATGGAACGGAGGTTACATTGTGGCAACTGCATAAAGCTAGAAATATATCAAAGGCACCAAATGAGAGATGTCATTGTGATAGTTATCTTAGGCTCCATGTGATATTTTTTAGAAAAATATTTTTTATTTGATGCATTTAGAAAAATTAGCGAAAGAAAAATATTTTCTAATCAAAAGAGAAAATTAAGTTATTTTTTAGAAAAAAACTTTCATTTTGGAAACAAAAAATTATTTTTTGAATTTTGATAAATTCATCTAAATAAAAAATAAATTATATAAATACATGTATTCATTAGTTTTGACTATCTTTCACCATTAATACTCATAATCGATTATCATTGGCCACTCAGTGGTCACTGAAGATGAGCAAAACCTATAAAATTTTTATTTTTAATATATTTTTTTACTATAGTAAACAAAAAACAGTATAAATATATAATATTTATGCTCTAATTTTTATTATAAGCTTAAAAATAAAAAAATATTTTTTATAATTTATTTCAAATACTAAAAAATATATTTTTAAAAAAATATTTTGCTTAAATAAATTATTTTTGTGAAACATACGGACCTTAAATTGAATAAGTATATTTTTATGGTTGCAATTGTGAAATGTAAGCATAATGGGGAGAATAAGATACTCATATATATATATATATGGATTTTGACTGTTGCAAGGCAAGAAGAGGAGCCAAAGTGGCTTTGCAACTCTAAAAAAACGCAGCTTAGCAGCAGCGAGTCAAGCGGCGGACAAGAGTTTCCTGGCAGATCCCAGTGACAGCAACGTACTCCTACTACTGACTCTCCCGTTGCCTGGCTCTTTTGACTCTCTTTTGCTTGACAATGAATATAGCCAATTATCTTCTGACCAAAAAAAATAAATATAGTCAATTATCTCACTTAGTTTGTTTTATTTATTGGTATGGGCCATGCTGTCTTTATCTTTCTTTACTTTTAATATCTACATGAGACAAATCGTCCATGTCAGCCGAGCAGTTTTTCAACGAATTAAAATTTCGAGTTGAATTATTTTTAAATTAAATTATTTTTTAATAAATTAAATTGATGCATTAATTAAAACATACCTCCTTTGTCTTACAAATTGAAATTCCATCCTCATCACCTATTATAACTATTGGCCAATATATATATATATATATATATATAGTCACTTTAAATTATAAATAGGTTGAATTATTAAGATAAAATAAAATTTTGAATTATTTTCAAACTATTTTTAAATAGAATTATCATAATTTTAATTTTTAAATTAAAAATATTATTTTAATTTTAAATAAATATAAATATTTTTAATAATTTTTATATCAGGTCAAATAATTGTAACTTTGACGTGTCAGTCCAACAAATTATTATTGGCATGCTTTTATTTTAATATTTCATCTTTTGCAATAAATTTGGTCCTTCTAGAGAAAGAAAAGTCTACTATAATATTTTTTTTTATCACATGAGCTATAAAAATTTAAGTAACTCGTGTGTTGATGGCAAATAATAAGAAAAGTAAAAACCAGAAGATGGCTTTTGCTTTCAAGACTTTCTAATATGATTTCACAAAGAAATGTATAAAAAGAACATTCTTTTTGATAAATATAAATAAGTACTTTCTAATATATATATATATATATATAATGCTTTGCTCATGGGTACAATTTTTCAAAGGTTCGAAGGTAGGACTTACTTAACATAAGGACCTAAAAGAGACTTATTTCTATTTTAAAAATAAAAAAATTAATATTTATAATGGTAATCTTAATCTTTCTTGTTGAAATCCACTGAATTATCTGTCAATCAATATTGGCGGCCGTTTTATTTACTTTTTAAAGGTGGAAGATTATGATTTTTGTTCATGAAATTAAGTATAATATTATGAATAAAATATAAAAAATCAAAACATAATAAATTATGTTAACACTAAATATATTAAATTTGGTTTGAAAAGCAATGTTATTCTTTTGTAAAAGGCATAATGGTAATTTAAATCAAACCTTTGTATATCAATATAATTTTGGTCAAAACTCTTAAAAATTATCAAAAGTCTAAAATTAAGAAATTGAGTACAATATTAGCTCAACATGTGTTTTGATAAAAATAAATAATAATGTAATGATAGAATTGTGAAATGCATAAACATAAAAGTATACTAATCAAAATTTATCATTTTCGGATACAAATTTCACTAAAAATTACACCATAAGTATATAGGTTGAGCTAACATTACATTCAATTTTATAATTTTGACCTATTTTAACAATTTTTAAAATTTGGATTATAATTATACTAACATGCAAAGGTTTGCACTACAAGAAAAAATAGATTTACTGACAATTTATTCCGTCGGCAACATATGAACTTCCGTCAGTAAACTAATTTACCGATGGAATACAAATGAAAAATATTAGTCGCAGAATGAATAATCGGTAAACATTTACCGACGAACTTTGGAGTCCGTCGGTGACTTATCAACGAAACTGCGATGGTAAAGGCCGTTGGTAAGCGGACCAAGAATTGACAAATTTTAACGATGACATATTCGTTGTAATTTCGTCAGTGAATCAGTTGGTATTTCGTTGGTGAGTCCTTTAGTAATTTCCCTTGCATTTATAATCCGTCAATAACCCATCAATATTTTTCTTTATTTTTTCAAGTATCCGTCAGTATATATTACAATTTTTATATATAATTTTTTTGAATTTCTTTTATTAAATATGTATACTTTTCATTTTAATATATATTTATATATATGAAGAAATTGTAATAATATAACAATTATAATAGTATAATAAAAATTTATATTATATATCTATAAATATGTATAACAAATAGTCAAAATAAAAATGAATATAAGACTAACAACCATCTAGTCCTTAATCTTGATCTAACAATAAATCATCAATGTCTAAAGTAGCAGCACCATGACCAAAAGAAGCAAGAGTGGCACCAACAAAAAGAAGGAGGAGCTGTAGGATTAGTACCACGAACATCGGTAGGCGCTTGAGCTGGAGGAACGGGAATGGTAGTGGTAGTGGTAGCAACGAAAGTTAGAACAAGAGGCATAGATGAATGTATCTGAGAGGGAAGAGGTATCTCAGTCTACTGAAACACGACGCATAACCACTCCTTTATGGGATGTATTCGAGCATCAACGGATTAGACATGTGCAGACGCATTCAAGCATCCTCTCATCGACTCGTCTGTCCACCTCTCGTTGCAAGTCCTCTATTAATGGAGGTGGGGCAAAAGAAGAGCTAGAGCTAGAATCACCATAAAAGTGAGCGGCGCCAGAATCACCCCATACCATAAATATACGCTTGACCCCCCGCCACCGCTAACAGGAAGACGTCATGCTCGTCCACCTGATGAGACTCAGTAGAGCTAGGAGCTACTTGTGACATGTGCAAACGTTGTCTATCAATGTTTTCCTGCATTTTATAAAGTATTATTAATAATAAATAAGATAACAAATAAAATTTTTTATTTAATTGATAAATTTAATATAACTTACATTAGCATTCCTAAATCATTGCATCGATAAATGTCTACATGTTATGTTGTTTTGTGTGTATACACGAAGACATCGATTGGTAGAACCTCGCATCCTAACTGTCGCGTCTGTTAAAAAGAAAAAGAAAATAATATATAAAAAACCTTAATAAAAATAATTTTAAAAAGTGATATAAGATAATTACAAGTCATCTAGTATGCTCAGCATGGGTAACAGACCCTTTTTATGTGCCTAGAAGGACCTATGCTAGGACCTCCTTTCTCGATTTTTTTTGTTCATGCTGGCTTAGCGAAACACAACCTGATAATGAGAAGAACTCCACCGTGACTGTCAGTGGTCTCAGACCTCATCAGACACCTAGGTTTCCTTGCCCTTGTGCTTCATGTCGTGAAACATATCCTTGTATCATAATGCAACCTTCTTAAAGAAGGTTGTTTGTACCAAGGCATCGATCACCTGGTGATACTGGAACTACTTTTGTATCAATAAAGATTAAAAAAATGAGTGCATAATAAATATTTATCAATAAATTTTGAAGCAAATACCTTGAACTCTTCCCAATAGAAGATCTTCACGAACTATGAGACCTTCTTCTACATGTAGCTTATAAATCTTTTGCTTGAATTTCTACATGTAGCTTACAATTTTTTTCTTTATACACATATGGTTTGAAATAATAAGAGAAAAATGGCAAGGCTTCTTCAACTAAATATGCATTATAAATGAAACTTTCAACCAGAGCTTTATTCTTCATGTTATTCTTTAAATGTCGAAGAAATCTATAAGATACACATCAGATGTAAGCATTTATAAATAAAATAAACAATGTAAATGAAATTGAAATTCTTTATAATGAAAATAAACGTACCTTTCAAACGGGGATAGAGCCTACTTATTTCGTTTCATATGATAGATGCAATACCATATATTCTATTGAATCAAAGAAACTTAGAGGAAATATCCATGTCAACTTACACAACATAATTGGATTGTTAATTTTCAAATGTGCCATGTCTTCCTCCATAATTTGAGGTGCAGTAAGTTATTTGAAAAACATACTCAATTATGTGAGTGATTTCTACACTTGTGAAGGCAATAGCTCATAAAAAGTAATTGGAAATAATCATTGCATAAACACATGACAATCATGGCTTTTCATTCTAAACAACTTATGTTTTTGCATATCGACGCATAGGTCTATATTATATACATAACCGTCTGGAAATCAAATATTCTTTAACCATCCACATAAGACTTGTTTACTTTGTTTATCCAGTGTATACTTCACCTTTAGATGTTTTCCAGTTGTATTATCATGATTTAACTCTAAACAATGATAAAATAACTTCAAATTTTCTCTAGATTTTGCATTATCTTTGGATTTATCTTCTATATTCATCACCGTATTAAAAACATTCTCAAACACATTCTTATCAACGTGCATGACATCCAAATTGTGCCTTATCATATTAGCACTCCAATAAGGTAAATCCCATAGATACTGCATCTATTCCACCCATATTTGGTTTGTTTTGATATTTGTGCATTACCCTTATCAAAGCTAAGTTCAGTGACTTTCATCAATTGTAATCTATTGATTTCTTCAAGTATCTCTATTCTTGACTGTATAGTTAGAGCCCCCGATTCAATAGTCCAATTCTTAAGAAACGCGGTTTTGTTCCATCTAAATAGATGATCATTCGGTAGGAATTTAAGGGTATTATCAAACCATGATTACTTAACACCTTTCGAAAGCATGAAGACATTAGTATATTCCAAGCAATATGGACATACAAGTTTGCCTTGTGTACTCCCATCAGACAATATATCATAAATAGAAAAATCACTTATTGTCTAAAGCAAATATGCTCACATCAATTTTTTTTTTATCATATATCTCCACTCCACATCCTAAAGACCGCAATCATAGGCTGTAAGAACACATCTAACTTCTATTTTGAGTTGTTTGGTCCAAGAATCAAAACCGAGATGAACATGTATTCCTTGTCCATGGTGGCAAATTATACATTGTGACAATAATTGACCAATATGAATATTATTACCTTGATTAACCAAAAGGTTGAAAAACTATCAATGCATAATCTTAAATGCACATTGTGAATTTCATATGCAAATTATGGATTCATATAATTGAAATGCTTTCAAGCTGAAGAATCTAAATAATGTTCCATCACACATTCTTCATGGTCATACTCTGCATGTCGTCCCATATACTTAGCAAATGCTTCAGAAATATACAATCTTTGCACCCTCAGCGTCAGAGAAAAATCAGTTATTGAAATATATTTATTATCAATTTTAAAATTTTTAGAACGTATAAAATAAATATTAACTTCTTGAAGGTCAGATACAAGAGGTGACCCAATAAATATAACAACCTAATTACAAATAGCATTGTAAATATAAATATTATAACTTTATTAAAAATTCAAAAAAATGCACCAAAATTCATAGAAATTAAATAAAATATTACAACATAATTACAAATTTTAAATAATACATTAAAATTAATTAAAGTATACATATTACAATTTCATTACAAATTCAAAATAATAAACTAAAATTCATTAAAAATATACATAATATGACTTCATTACAAATTCAACAAAATTCAATATACACACACACACACACACACACACACACATACATACACAAGTTTAAAATACATTCAATAACAAAAATATAACAACCTAATTTAATTAATTAAACTTACATAATTGATAGAAAATAACAATAAAATTTACCAAATTACATTTATAAATATTTAGTAAATCAACTAAATTTCCATCACTCAATAATTCAAATTCAACAAATTCACAAAATTACAAACAATTGACATAATTTACACAAAATCAACAAATTCACAATAAAGAAAAAAAAATTCATTATGAAAATTTACAAAATTCACAAATTCATGACATCCACATCATTAATATATTTACAAAAATACAAAATTCTCAAATTTATAGAATTAATATTTTTACAAGATTCATAAATACAATTTACATAGAATTGACAAAATTTAAAAAAAATCATAGTAATTCTATAATTCTAATTATTTCATATATATATATATATATATATATATATATCTGAGTGGGTGGTGGAGGCGTAGGCGATAATGGCATATGAAGGAACAAAGGTCAGGTTGAGGTTGTGCAGTGGAGGTGCAAGCGGAGGTGCAGGCTGAAGTGCGGTGGGGGCGCAAGTAGGGTTAGGCAGTGCAAGGGCGCCAGTGTGGTGGTGGATACAGTGGCAAAGAGAGAAAAATAAAGGACTAGGGAAGAAAAGAGGAAAAAGAAAAAAAGAATAAGAAGGGTTTGTCGAGAAGTTTTATTTTAGATTTACTAACAGATTGTGCCACGTCACTTTAAGAAATTCGTCGATATATTTTATTATGTTTTATTAAATACTTTATTGACGGATCATTGATGAACATCTAAGTGTGTAAATTTCCACATGACTTTCTTCTTGCCTCTGTCTATAATTCCTTCAGTAATATTTGGTGTTAATTTTAGGCACCAAAATTTATTGATGGATTACTTTCGTTGGTAAATGCTGACAAGTTTCCGCCCATATTCTGTTGGTGATATTATTAATGTGTCGCCCACCACTTTCATAATTGATCCGTCAGTATATGCCGCATAATATAGTATGTCGACAAAATCCATCGGCATTCTGGTGCTTTCTTATAGTGTTGGATTTAAATTATTATTAGTCCTTTGTAAAAATATAATTCTGTACATTGACATAATATTAAACATGACACAACATGGTATGCATATTTCAGTCAATAATTGCATTAAGCCTTAGTTTAGTTTTTCTATTTTTAAATGAGCTGAATTTAATTGCTGCAAAAATCAAATAATTTTTTTAATAAACTATTATAATAAAGAGATGATAATTGTAAATATAGCTGCTTAAGTTTATACTACAGCATTATACATAGCAAAGGTATACGCATGAAGTATTTTTGTAACGGTAGCTAGTTATATTGTTAAGTGACAAATTTATAATTTAAACTCTAATTAATTTTATCAATTCAGCTGATAAAAATTTTCAAAGTATGTTGCAGCATTTGTATATAAAGAGACAATTTTGAAGCAGTAAATTTAAGCTAAAAATTTTACTCTCTGAATTTATCTACTAAAAATTTCTTTTTTTTTTTCTTGTATACATGTTGTTTTCTTTATGATATAAGAGCTATGGTTCTTCTTTGTACGTTTGATTAGCTCTAATTAATATTGATAATTATGTGTTCATCCATTTCTTTATTTGTCACCACCATATTTCATATGTTTCGTTGTTTACTTAGATGATGGAAATTGAGTTACATAATGGACGCGATTATTGAAACTCGAGAAGCTCATCAAGTAGAGTCTATTAGGAATTCTTACTACTTGCAGAATTCAAATAATTTGAGAGTGAATTTTGTAAGTGCTCCATTAACAGGCCCTAACTACTTTATTTAGAGTAAAGCAATGAAGATCGCATTAGTTGCTAAAAATAAATTATGGTTTGTAGATGGAAAAATCAAAATGTCTAATGAAGGAGATCTTAATTTTGATGAATAGAGAAGGGTTACTAGTATGGTAAGTGCATGGATATTGAATTCCTTATCAAAAGAATTAGTCAAATCCTTGCTTTATGCTTCTACTGCAAAAGAATTATGAGATGAGTTACCTGAAAGATATAGAAAAAGTAATGGACCACTAATTTATCAATTAAGACAAATTCATCAATTATTCAAGAAAACATATTTACGAGTGCATATTATACTAAGCTGAAGAAATATTAGTCTATTTATTGCATTTTGCTCAGTGTAATTGCAGTGCTGCCAAAATGATACTTAAAAATTTGATACAGTTTCTAATGAGACTCAATGAAGATATGATCATGTGAGAAACTAGATTCTTCTAATGGATTCTCTACAAACATGAACAAAGTATATTCCATGATACTTAAAGTAGAGAAACAAAGAGAAGTGCATGTAAATTTCCAAGATGTTAATGATGATATGTCTACAATGTTTATGAGCTGATATAGAGATAATGTAATTGGCTTTTATAAGAAGGAAAGGGTGATAGATACTGTAATTATTGCAAAATTGTTGGACATCTTAAAGAATCTTGTTTTAAATTAAACGATTATATTGACTAGTACAAGAAATTAAAGAAAAAATTATAGGTGTCTGAAGGTCAATAAGGTCAATTAAGATTGGTTGCTTGTAGACTCCTTTTGAAGACAAATAATGCGCCAACTATTATTCGTTTCAACAGTTTCTCTGACGTATTTTTCTGACCTTTACCTCATTAAAAATTTTGTATGACTTTTATTTAATGTTATTTTTAGTCCCACAAGACTGCAATTACAAATGAATTTTGACTAAAAATTTTAACTGTAATTATGAATGGAGAGAAAATAAAAACAATAGAGATTTTAACTATAATTATGAATGAAAAGAGAGAAAATATAAAAAAATAATGTCAGAAAAAAAAAAATTAGTTAAGCGCATGAAGTTGAGAATTTCATCTGATGTGACATCTTAAAACATTAAAATTAACATTAAATAAAAGTCACATAAGATATTCAGCAAGATGAAGACCAAAAAAATGTATAAGAGACAATTATTGATATGAAATAATAATTGATGTATTTTTTCGTTGCAAATCAAAATATAGACACAACAGTTATACTATTCCTAAATTCAGAGATGATGAATACAATTTAGCCATTATATACATAATTTTTTTTATTAGTTTGGTCATTAAACTTTAATTAGTATTTCAAAGAGATTTTTAAGTTAATTTTCCGATGACTAGAATGACATGGCACCTGTGATCCATTGATGCCAACTCAGAAAAGTGGGGCCCACAGTGCCATGTCACAGTGAATCAACCGCACTCAATTTTCCACTCACGCGCCCCTATTTTCCTCTTCTCTTCGCATTCTATTTTCTCACGCATCCAATTTTCTCACCGTGAGAAAATTTTCCCTTGCCTTATTGCGGCCAAGGCAGCACAAGCACGAAGAATAGTTCCAAAACGGTAAAGATCATTCTACTAAAAACACGTTGAGATTCATTAACCATCCCACATTTCCATACATATCAACAAGACTACTCTCACCAGC
The DNA here is from genome assembly GCA_949677035.1 of Omphalea diandra. Taxonomy (NCBI): domain Eukaryota; kingdom Viridiplantae; phylum Streptophyta; class Magnoliopsida; order Malpighiales; family Euphorbiaceae; genus Omphalea; species Omphalea diandra. Next base: position 21,101 of record CATIWR010062947.1, read on the forward strand.
CACATTTCTACTATATCCAGAAGTAAGGATCTTAGCATGCACTTCGTTACCTTGCTTCAACCTCCCTAAATTACCACAAGCAGTGTACACAGTCCCAAATGTGAACCCATCCTGTGCCAACCCAAGTTTTCTCTGCATCGAATAAAACAATCCCAAAGCTTTGCCATACATATCATTCCTAGTAAACGCAAAAATAACAAATGTCCAACAAATAATATCTAGTTCAAGCAACTCATCAAACATCCGATGTGCATCATCCAACCCATTATTCCATCCATACAAATCAATCAAACCACTAACAATAACACAATTGGAGTTGAACCCACGAACCATAACGATCCCATGAAAGCATTTATCAAGCCTCAAGTCATAAAGATCCGAACTTGCCGTGATCACGACAGACAAAGCGAAGACATTTTTGGCTCAACGCACTAATAATAACATAATTGGAGTTGAACCTGTAAAATATTTAATTTAGGCTTTTGTACATAAATTTAGAACACCAAAACTAATTATTGAACGAAAATAAATTGCGTACATGTCTCCGCGTTGAATCCCAGATTGTTCTGAGCCATAATTACGAACACTGAAAATCAAACCACTTGAAGAATTTGTCAGAATGGTTGGAAAAATGAAAGCTAGGTCTTCCTCTCATTGACCTTCTCAAAGACGGTTACAATGGGCGTAACAATTAAGGTTTTCTGTTATAAAGACAGGAGACGAGACCTAGCCTATTTATAATAAATTTTAACAGGTCCACCCATCACAGGTCTATGTTAAAATAGGCCTACACTGACCGTATTCCATATCGGCCCACAAAAGATGTCACAAGCTCATAACTCAATTGATCACATTTTAATTGGACTTACCTCAAATCGATATATTATTTAGTCCGTTTTATAAATAATTAAAACCAACCCATAATTAATATTAGCCCACATAAAAAAAATTTCTAACATTCTCCCACTTGGGCAATATTAATTATGACATTTTTCATGTTTTAAGAAAGAAAACATTTTCGAACACGACTTTCGGACTGAATACTTTAAACTCAAGTGTGGCCACATAATTTTAGAAAACATATAGCTTACTGATAAAGTGACATTTTAAACACAATCCTGTTCACATTAAATTATCAATATCGGATCATGACAGTAGTTACGCCCCTTATTGATATAGTACCAATCCATAGTCGCAAATATTGACAACTTAACCGACCTGGATTCCGATATGGCAGTGTAGCAAGAAAATAGCGCCCCATGTGATCAATACACTATTTTCTTGTCAGTCCTCCAAACATTTCTCTTTCACACATGCTCAAACGAGCAAGAGAAAT
>CATIWR010062955.1:0-14774 GCA_949677035.1 Omphalea diandra
TATATATATATATAAGAGTTTTCAATAGTTATGTTTTTATGGATAATTATTGTTTTTATAACTAAATAATAAATGTTTATAGATTTCAGTGTATGTATTAATTGCAAATTAAAATGATTAAAACAATTATATTTTTAATCTAAAAATTGAAATATATATATATATATATATATATATATATAAGAGTTTTCAATAGTTATGTTTTTATGGATAATTATTGTTTTTATAACTGAATAATAAATGTTTATAGATTTCAATGTATGTATTAATTGCAAATTAAAATGATTAAAACAACTATATTTTTAATCTAAAAATTGAAAGTATAATAACTATTGATGAGTAAAAATTACAGTAACCATTGAAACATCATATACATACACACACAAACATATAGTACATAACAATAAATTAAATATATTAATTTACTAAATAATATTTATGCACAACAAAATCAATCAATTTAAATTAAAATTAATTAAAATAAATCTATAATTCTTTAAATTAGGAATACAAAAATTATAAAAATATTTGTCATTCAAATATAAATTATATAGCAATAAATTATTATATTAAATTACATTAAAACATGAAGTTATACATCAATATAAAAACAATTCAGGTTTAAGTTAAAAAAAAATCACAATCTCTAAAATAAAATTATCATACTTTACCTTACATAACTGAACACTGATACTAATAAAATTAGTACTATTCATGAGTCTTGAATTAAGTTCTAACGAAGTCAATGAAGAAACAATTATATAATAAAATAAACTTCATAATAATATTATAAAAATTCAAATCCTTGTCATAACATATTATTCTTCCATTTTGCAGGCAACTATAATTTTATACTCAGATAACAAAAATAACAATACAACATTTTGGCTTAAAAATTCTTTACAAAAACATAACTTTGATAACTCCGTATTAATTAAAATTAATTAAAAAAACAATACTATCAAAAAAATAAAGGTGCTTTATTCATATATGGTGCATAAAAATATATCAAAACTGTTAAATTATTATGTGAATCATATTAAAATGGAAATAAATATGCAATTTATACATTAGTCATCAAATGTTTCTCAAGAATTAAACCTTAGCCGCCTATAGAGACATTGCTTTGATTTTTCCTTTCGTTATTGTTGACTTTTTTTTTTTTTGTCGTCGACAGTAGCCAACTTCATCTCTTCGCTTTCTATCTCTTCTTTCTTTTTCCTCTTGTAGTTTGTTTCCAATCATAATAATAATCAAATCATATTTTCATCTTATTTGTATGAATTGGTCATAATTTATAGATTTTAATAGTAAAATCTTTTATATTTCTTTAGGAGTGAATTTGAAAAAACGTATGACAAATCAAAAATGTATGAAAGAAGGTTCCATTACCTCTAAGGTTTCATTACTCAGAGATAAATCAAAGTCTTTAAACAATGAAGATGAAATTATTTGGTTGAAGATATGTTTAAGATTTTATGTTAGATTTATTTTTCTTAGTTATTTATTAGTTTTATTGATGAAATATTATGTGTTTTTTATTTTGTCTCCCTTGATAAGAGTTTGTTTGTCTTTTTTTTTATGGGAGTTTGTTGTCTCCCGTTATGAGAGTTAAGAGGAGTTTGAGTTTAATATTCAAAAGATCGAATTCATTTAAAAACTCGTCAAAATGACAATGAAATTGATTTATGGCTCAATATAACCATCGCCTAAATGTGTTTCTTGCCGATATGTCAATTGCAGCTGTCAATGTGTTGTACACAATTGTTTCGTTAATATGATCAATGAAAGTTAGAGGAAAAACTCATTTTTATAATAAGATTTGTATGTATTTTTGAACGCCTATACTTATTAATTTTTATTAATGAAAAACTCTTTTATTTAAAAAAAAATGTTTCTCAAGAATTAAGATTTCTATTACCAATAATAGAACAATTAGACATAAAAATTTGCTCTGCGTATCAGGGAAAATTTTTTCAAACAATAACACATCTCTTCTTTAATATTATCTCACAGTAATAAACTACTCATGTAGAAATTGTAAATGAATATTAAAAATTAAATATAATATTTTAAATAATAAATAATATGTCAAAATTTACTAGATTAAATAGATCATAATATTGAACTTTTACTTTAGTATCATTCAATAAATATAATAAGTAATACTATTAAAAAATATACAATTTCACTTCAAAATTTCACAAAAATTTAAAATTAGTTTCACAAAAATTTAAATTCAGTTTCAAATGGCGGGAAGCACAAAATAGGGAGTGGATAAATAAATATTTGTGGAACCAACGAGTTAACGAATTATTCATGATAATAATCAAGCAGAAAATGTTATATTAAGCAGAACCAAACCATTCTCTTGCCCATTATCTCAGAAAAAGAAAATAGTAATAAAAAACCATTCTCACAGACAGCATCAGTATAATACCATATCCCACTTTGTCCAACGCTATTTCGATTTCAATCTAATCATCACGACACCTCTTCTCTACTCTAATGGCGGAACCCGTAATTCGCTTCGGCATACTTGGGTGCGCAGAGATAGCCAGAAAGCTCTCTCGCGCCATAACTCTCGCACCCAATGCCCAACTCTCCGCCGTGGCCAGCCGTACCGTCGAAAAGGCATCAGCTTTCGCCAAAGATAACAACTTTCCTCCAGATACCAAGATATACGGCTCCTACGAGTCACTCCTCGACGACCCAGATATCGATGCCGTTTACATTCCCTTACCCACCAGTCTGCACGTGAAATGGGCGTGTTTGGCTGCTCAGAAGAAGAAGCATGTGCTGCTGGAGAAGCCCGTGGGGGTTAATGTTGGGGAGTTTGATAAGATTGTGGAGGCATGTGAGGAGAACGGAGTGCAGCTTATGGATGGTACAATGTGGACGCATCATCCTAGGACCCATATGATGAGGAAGTTCTTGAATGATGGGGAGCGTTTTGGGGAGATCAGAACGGTGCCTTTTTCTGTCTTTCTTTACTGTTTCTTGGCTTCTTTTTTTTTTTTTTTTTATATCCTGTTCTAAATTCTGATTTGTTTCTCGGCTTTTTGAAGTGAGCCCATTGAATTGGAACAAAACTCAGGAATTTATGATTTGTTTTCAGGGATGGATCCATATTGGGCTAAGGGGGTCATTCGATTCGACTCCTTAAAATTTAACTTTAAGGACCCTTTAAAATTTTAGAAAGTTTTATAATATCTTACAATTTTAGAAAAAGTTAGAAACCTTTTGATATTGGATTCTCTGAATTTAAAAAAAATCAAGGACTTCTTAAAACTTAAAAAGTGTTGAGAGCCTCTTGAAATTTTAGAAAAATTCAGAGATTTTTTAAAAATTTTAAAAAATTTATGGAGTCATTGAAATTTCTGAAATTTTAGAGGAAGATTGCAAAATTGTAAAATAATTTCGAAACCTAATTGAAATTTTTTAAAGAAAAAATAAAAACCCCTTTAAAATTTTAGAAAATTTCAAAAAATCTCTTAGAATTTTATACATAATAGCAGTAATTTCAAAATCTTTTGGTAGAAATGGATAACCTATGGTTTACTTGTTCTATTGTTAATATCAATAAAATTTAATTTTTAAATTTTTTTAATACTCTTATATCTTTTTAATTATTAATCAATAGATTTCATTTAATTAAATTATGAAAAATACAAAGATATATTTGAAGAATGTCATTTTTTTTAAAAGAATTATTAAAAATTATGTTTTTTTTAATGTTTATGCCTTTCAAAGTGGGACGAACAATCAAATTAAACCAAATTAAATTGATCAGATCAAATCTCGAAAATTGACTTGTCAAAATATAAATCGAACTGAATTAAATTAAGTACACAATTGAATCAAACTAAACTAAATGGTTGAGGTCAATTAGAATTTAATTTAGTTTGAATTAAATATCTTTAAAAAATAAATTTCTGAATATTTTTAATATAAACAATAGTTCTTATAATATATTTTAATTGTTTTTAATAAAAATAATATATTTTTAATATAAATAATGAATTTCAAATAGATTTGAATCATATTGATATAATTTAATATAAATCTAATCTATTTTAGTTTGATTTAAAATAAGTTTGAATCGATTAAAGTGAAATTTTTTATTAAAAATTAATTCGAATTGAACTGATCAAATTTTTTTTCAAATTGAACCAAAAAACAAACTGGTTTGATTCCAAAATTTGGTTTTGGATTAAATTTAAAATTTTTAATGATATTTGAGATAAAAGGAGATAATGATCATGAATAAGAATTAATTTTTAAATTCATTTTATTTATATTTTTAGATTTATTTTTATTTACAAAATTTCATAAATTAAAAAATTTTAAAAAACAATGATAATTGTCGTTTTAAAAAATGAACTTTGAAATATATAAAAATCAAAATCATAATTTATAATAAATATTTTAAAATATGAAAATTTTCAAATCTAACTTTTTTCATAATTTTATTTTTCAAAATATAATACTTATTTATTTTGAAATAAATAAAATTTTAAATTTTATTTATTAATATATTTTATGTGCTTTTTTAATATAAATTCATCTAAATATATTTTATCTATAAAAATATATGAAAACTCTTCCTTTTTCTTATTTTTATGATAAAGTTGAACTAATTTGGACATTTTAAAAATATTACATGCCAAAATGAATTTTTTTTTTAATTTTAATAGTGGTAGTGATTTTAAACCATATGTGCTAACAGAATGAAATCTTAAATGTTATTTGATCATAAAAAATTTTACAAACTTAAAGTGTAAAATCGTTAAACCGAAAGATATTTTTCGTTACTTTCCCTGAATATTTATTTTATTTGATACTGTCTCTTTTGAAAGGGTGCTTTTGGTTTCAATTTTGTTCATATGCCCATTATTATAGTAGGTATTATCATCATATTGCTTAAATATTTTGGTATAACCATCACATTTTAAAAATTTTTACTGCAAAATTTAACAAGTTCTCGCAAAGCTTAAAGATTTTAATGGAATTCCTTCTCTCCTTCGATTTCTTATGCACCACCAGAACTAGTTTTTTTTTTTTTTTTCTTTTTTTTGTTCGTTTTTGTCTTTTAATTTTTAGCCTTATTAATGCATTTATCACTTGAAAAAAAAAAGGACTATTCTCTATGGTCTTTTTAACTAGAATTAATTATTATAAAATCTCTGTTGTTTATTATATTTAAGTAAATTATTCATTATATTTCAATATTATATGATTTAGTTCACCATATTTGTTTCCATTATACTATTAGATCATTGTATTAAGTTTTCATTAAAAATCTTATGATTTTTACTAAGATCCTTGTGATTTGCTATATCTAACTAAATTCTCCTCACTTTTTCAACATCACATAGAATAAATCGCTCTAGTTTGATATATTACGCTATTAGCCCTTAAAATTATTTTTCAGTTTGATCTTTTTTTGTTAAAAAAATCAATAATATGCTGAGCATTATATTAAATTTTCATATTTCACCGTCCCAATTATTCCATAAATATTGTTAAATTCCTTTTTAAGTTTTAAGATGATAAGAAAAATATAAATAAATTAAATATAATATTAATTAAACGCATATTAAGATTATACTCAAAATCATAAAAAAAAAAAAAAAACATAAACACTATGAGTATCTTGAAGTGGAAGTGAGTGAAAGATAACATATAGAATTTTTAGATGTAAGAATGTATGAATAGATAAGTGTATTGTTATCATTATAAAAATATTTTATTAGATATTTTATTGATTTTTATTATAATTTTAGTACTTTTTTTAATTGTGATTATATTTAATTTGTTTAAGTTTTAATTGTTTCAAACTTAAAATTTAATATTTGGTAGAACAATAGGAATACTAGAATTTGAAATTTTAATATAATAATGAAGGTATTATGATTTTAAATAACTTTAATGAAAAATATCAAATATCAAATTAATTTTAAGATATAATAGTATAATATATTGAATGAGAATGATTATTTCGCATGATATTAAAAAAGAGAAATGATTTAGTTAAATAAGATAAATTATAAGAGTTATAATAAAAAATTCTAAAATTTTTAACAAAAAGTTAATAAAATGGCCTAATCGTATAACATATATATAAATATGAAAAACTAAATCATACCTTCTAATTAATAACATAAAAAATGGAATTAATATCTAATTGGTTAAGTGGTAAAAAGTTTGTTCTACTTCAGTAAAGTTTGGAATTTGAATCTTATGAATGAAAAAAAAAACAAAAATTAGTGTGAATAGTAGCTGATAAAACTAAGAATCACCCAGTGGTATGGTTGGATTCAGGTTTGAAAATTGATTATCTAAAAAATTGATTAAAACTGGCCAAAGTTAGAAGTCGGATCAAAGCTGTTCATATTATGGTCTTCAAGTTTTCTTTAGAGGAAAATTTTCTCTTTGTTCTTCTAAATCTGATTTTTGTTACGCCAGATTCACAGCTGCTTAACATTTGCTGGTGATGAGGATTTTCTCAAGAATGACATTCGTGTCAAGCCAGATCTCGATAGCCTTGGTGCTCTTGGTGATACTGGCTGGTATACTATTCAAGCAATCCTCTGGGCTGCCAACTATGATCTGCCAAAGACTGTTATAGCCACACATGGATCCGTCTTTAATGATGCGGGGGTGATCTTAGCCTGTGGGGCTTCTCTACATTGGGAGGATGGCAAAATAGCAACTTTCCATTGCTCTTTCTTAACACATTTGACTATGCATATAACTGCAATCGGAACAAAGGGAAGTTTGCATCTTGATGATTTCATCATTCCTTTTGATGAGAAGGAATCCTCTTTCACAGCCGCTTCAAAATCTAGGTTCAACGAGCTTGCGACGGGATGGGGACCGTCGCCGACCCAGCACACTGTTATCACGGAACTCCCACAAGAAGCTTGTTTGGTGAGAGACTTTGCTCGGTTGGTTGGAAATATCAAGGCAAATGGATCAAAACCTGTCCAAACATGGCCAACTATCAGTAGGAAGACACAGTTAATACTGGATGCAGTGAAGACATCTATTGATAGAGGTTTCGAGCCAGTTGAGATTGTTAATTGATTGAGACTATTATGGCTTTGTTACTTCATATCTTTGGATCAGACCTGTGTGCTTATGGCGCGAAATAAGATTGTTGGATCTCTATGTTGTGTAATAAGATTGTCGTATCTCTATATCGTGAAATAAGATGGTTGTACTTGTATTTGCTTTAATGGAATTATCTTTGTTAAGAAAAGAATGTCATCATTTTGTCTCGATTAAACATGTGTCTGTGCTCTGTTCGGTTCATAACATTTGTAGATCTCTGGCTCTGAACACCAACCTAATTGTGCATTATGTGCTACCTTATAAACTGTAGCATGACTCAATGTTTTTAAAAACAGGATTTGTTAATAAATCAGTCAGCTGATCATCAATTTTCAGTTCGATTAGTTTGATTGTTGTGATTGTTTCAATTCAATCCATATAATAGTAATTAAAATTTTAAAAATTATTAAAATAATTTTAAAAAATCAGAAATATATATACAATTAAGATTACAGTATTGTTTATATTATTATATTATAATATTATAATTAATAATTTACCGTTAGATTAAATAAAAATTATTATTCATTATTGGATTAAATTATGTTATTTGATTATATTATAAAATTCGTCAGTGTAGAATTTACCAATTTAAATATATTTATAACAATTAAAAACTATGAGAAGTGGATCAACACGCATCCACATCCCTCGTTAGATCTCAATATAGGAACTACTCACTTTTGCACTAGAGAAGTCACATTATGAGAAGTTTTTTCAGAACGCTTAGCTAGTTCAGCTTATAGAATCTATTTTCTCTAGAAAATCTAATGGGGCAACAAAGACTAGATTTGAAAAGCCTTTCTATTCTTCTCATACCTTTGTAGGGCATATTTGATATATTTGATGAATGTAGCTGACATCTGATAGCGTTTGTTGATAGCTGATAACTGATAGTGATTTGATATTAACTATTTAGTAAATTTTATTTAGTTATTATTATTAATTTGCAAAATGATTAATAAGGATATAATTGTAATATTTTATATATTGAATTGAATAAATAAAAATAAAATATAATAAATAATATATTTTCCACAAATATTTATAAGTATTATTTCAAAACTTAGAATATAATAAATATTATTTTGTATTTATGAAATCTTAATAATTATTTTTTTAATATTAATTAGTATATATGTTAATATATTTTTAGTAATTAAAATATCCTACTTATAATTTTTTTATAAAACTTATATATACTAATTAAAAATAAATTATTTTAATATAAATAATCAAAATATTATAATTTATAGTTCGTAGAACAATAAAATTTTAAGATTAATATAAAATAAAAATAACTTTGACTTTTTCTTTAGTTATTATTTCAAAGTTCAAAAATAATTTTGACTTTTTTATAATTATTACTACTGAAGTTCAGAAAAAACTCTAAATTGGAGTGGATAAAAACAATAGCTGATTGAAGTTGTATTTACTATTAGTTGTGATTTTGTATGATTTACATTTCTTAATTGTTAGATGAGAAACTTTATTTGCAACGTCTATCAACTGCACCAAATGCCCCTTAATCTTCTACACTCAATTCATGATTTTTACTTATCAACCAATTCAGAAAGTTCCTAGTTTTCCAAAAATCTAAAAAGAAAGGATATCTTGGCCTTCCTCCGATGACTATTTTCGCAAAAGATTAGATGATAACGATCCTTGAGGTGGTCTTCTTGGTCAACCATCGAATAAATATGATAATGTTATCCAATATGGACTTCCATCTCCAAAGTTCAAACCTACACCTCCGGGAAATCCCGAACCTCAACACTTTTCACGTTTTCCATTAAGAAAGCTCTCTTTACCTATGCAACCTTGTCAACCTTTACCTCATATTTATAGATATTAGCTATTCATTACCATTAATAAGGAAGAATTTCCTCTCTTCTTCTTCTTTTTTTTTTTTTTTTTTTTTTATCAACCAACGCTTCCACTTTAGTTAAAAGCATGTCTTCCATCAAGAATCCTTCTACGGTTGATGAACAAGGTCACCCTACTACAATCAGCCCTAAGTACTTAATTTGTAATCTGATAATGCCCAAGAGCAAAACGCATTCTAAAGAAGCTTAAGACCATAGCTGATTAAGTTTCATTGCAAGTCCATTAACTTGATTCTAATATCTCAAGAAATGCGGAAAATATTCATTCTATAATGTTTCATTTATAAACCCAGATTAAGAAAAGATATTAAGAGGCTATGAGAATGATTGATTAAGAGGTGACAGTTTCTCACCCGACCTGAATTTAGGGCAAAATCGAAATAAACCGAAAAATTTTGAGCTAGATAAGGATCAACTTAGCTGGTCAGATCAAAACTGATCCGAATGGATCAACCTTTGACTCAACCCAATATAAAAAAAGAAAATTTGTATTATTTATAAAAAGTAGAATAATTAAAATAAAAAAGAAAGAAATTTATTTCAAAAATATTTAGATTATTTAATTAAATTTAAATTTAGCTTTGATATTTTTATTTGAAATATAATCAATTTTTATATTTTAATAAATTTATTAATTTTACTGTAATTTTTATGTGTAAATTACAATTTATTATGATTAATTATTTAGTAATAATAAAAATTATGTATTGTGATAAAATAATTTTATCATAATTTTTAAATTATTTAATACAGTAACAAATATTATTATGACAATATTACTTCTCCTTATATGTAATTTGGTAGGCTCTATATTGTGACAAAATATTATGATGAAAGAGTATATGTCATAATTTATCTTATATGCTCATTTATTACGACAAAAATTTTTGAGTTAAAAATTTATGGACTTAATGATTAAGAAAATTCAAATCTTTTTGTGAATTTTTAATTATATCTAAAGTTTCTAATTGAGTTAATTACACCATAATTTAGATTCAATTATACCCCAAGTCAAATTAGCATTTAATAAAGTGTATATTTATACTCAATTGACCCTTATATTTTTTTCAATTAGTTCAATCAAATTCAAAATTAAGTTTAAATCTTACTAAGATAATATTTTTATTTTTACTCAATTTAAATATTTTTGAAAAATATCAAAATTTTATTTTTATTTTAGTTGATGAATAAATAATTTTATGGTAATTTCATGTTTTAAAATTATAAATTTTATTTTTATGTATTTAAATAATGAATTAATAAATCCTTAATTTTATTTTAAGGATAATTTTTTTGAGAATGTTCAAATTCATTAAATAATTTTATTCTTCACTTCACTAAAAATAAACCCTTTATGGCTTATGCTCAATAAAGACCCTCCTTTCTTGTCAAATAAAAAATAATAACTATAAAGGTTTCAAAAAAAAGAGACATAAGATTCACCTCCATTGTAGATTCTTTCATATGCAAAAGAATTTTTCAAACAGATACTATGGTGATCATTATTAAAGTATTATCCTCATTAACAAAAAAAAAAAAAAATGCATTGAAAAATTTAAAGACTTATCATTCACCTTCAAAGATATCCTAGCCACTAAAAATAGAATAAAAATTTTAAATTTTATTTGATTAATCGTCGTTTCACTATCCTTACAGACCGTTTCCCTTTCTCTTCCACAAACCTTATGTCTTCCTTAACTCTTTGTTGAGAAAAAAGTAGGTGAAGAAGAAAAGGGTAGGGATAGAAAATGTGAGTAAAAGAAAAAGAAAAGAAAGTAAACTCCTTTTCCTATTTTGTTTGAAAATATATAAAATTAGAGGAAAAAATGTAAAGAAAGTCTTATTCCTTATTTTGAAAATGGTAGAAAATAAAAAAAAAAAGAAAAAAGAAAAGTCTTTTAAGCTAAATTATAATTTTACCTTCATATTATAACATTTACTAGTGAGAGACTATTTTTTTAATAGAAATTACTTATTATTCAAATATATATATATATATATATACACACACACATGTTTTTGTATGACAATAGTGTTGATCAATTATTTATTATTGTTTTTTAAATAAATTTAGGATGGCTAGAGTATGAATATGCATGACTATGATTAATTTTGTAATTTTACTTTAAAATACATTCACATGTTTAATTTTTTCTCTCATTCTTCCTTAAAAACAAGAGAATGAGTTTAGTGGGCGTTAAGGGAATATTTTACTGTTTATAATTCATTCTTTCTTTCACCTTTCCATATTACAACCAAAAAGGAGAAAATTACATTTCTTACCTTTTTTTTTATTATTTTTTCTCTTTTTCTTTTTCCACCCATGCTTTATTTCTCAAACAAAGTACAAGTCTAGATGTCCACTACTCCTATCGCACTCATACAGTTATCTTACAGTTAGATATTTTCATATTTATCTGAATTGTCTTGATTTTCATCCATATTGCCCTTTTGTGAAAGTCCATACTTTCATGAATTTTTTCACTCATGGTGATTTATAAGTGGTCAAAAGAATTTATGTATCTTCTCTTTGTACTTTTGCCAACTTTACCGTATCGCTCTAGAAGTTTGCCCCTTTCAACCTTTCTTCGTATTAATGTTTTTTAAATGGGATTTAACTAATTGATCGTATTGATAAAATAAAAAATTAAATCAATAGTAAATTCGATTTTATCTTGATCAATTTTTAATATTATTTTTATTTTATTAAATATTATAAAAATATTTAGATACTTTCAATATGTTTATGATTTTAAGCTATTTTAATAATATTTTAAAATTTTACATATTATTAAACTAATTGAATCGGATCAATCGAACTGAAAATCTGTCAGTTAACTAGTTCACTAATTGGTTTGATTTTAAAAACACTGTTCATATCTTAGGGAACTCAAAACTTAAAAAAAAAAAAAAAAGAAAAGAAAAAGAAAATCTAATCCTCATGATCACTTACCTTTAATGGTTTCAACCATTAGCAATCTAGATTCAGTTTCTTAGCAAAAGGTTTGAGACTTAGTGATCCTAGTGATGCATTTAAAAAAGAATCATTCTCGTCTTTTATCGCCCATATTTTGTTTGGGCTTGTCCTCTTTCTATTCTACTCATGCATCTTTTCAAGTTTAAAAGGATAATTAGTTTCCTCTACTTATAAATGATGTTATCAAACATCACCAAATATTCAAAGACTTGGCTAAAAAGTACATGTGTGCGTAAAATAAATTGTCCACAAAAGAAATTTGGCCTCCTTTTCAGCTGAGCTCTATGGGCTTTTTACCCATCACATTACCATAAAGTTCTCATAGTAAACCAATGTGCCTAGCATGAATCTTTTCCTTAGCCAAACATCCCATGTGATGTTTCTAAAGAAGAATATTATTACTACACTAAAAAGATATTTATCTATGGTGATGGCTTAGACTACTATTACATGAACATGTTCTCATAGTAAGAGAACATCATAAAGTAAAAAATAAATGATGGTCTCTCTTATACTTATAAATAATATTTGATAGAATATAATGTAATATAATATAATAAAAAAATTTAAAAATTCATATTTTTTCGCTTCTACTTTCATGTTTTTTTTTTTTTTACAATTGCCTCTTGCATATTTATTTTATCATATTTTGTTTCTACAGTTTTATTTTTATATATAATTGCTCCTAAAGCGTGATACTCACAAGCTCTTAAGTGAGAGTTGGTGCTAAGACAGCATAGCTGACCAGGATGATTTAGCTGACGTGGCAAATAGCAAATATCTAAAAACAAGTAAATATTTTTAAAAGAAGAGATCAGTCTGGTATAACAAGTGGTTAAATCCTAAATAGAGATATTACGTTAGATTTGGGGGAAATTGCAGCCGCATTTGGGGAAAGTCGTGTTGTAGCATGTGTTTGGATAAATTTCCTTTTGAAAACTCTAATCCCAAATCTTCGAAATAACCAAATACATAGTTTAATCACGACTCGCCACAGCGAGGGCAGAATTTTGTGACGTGGAAGATAATCAGGGCGATGGGGAGGATAAAGGTGGGGTTGCAGAGCAAGTTGTTTTTAGGGAATTTGAAGGAGGCGAGGTATTCAGAATTTGCAGGGGATTATGTGGAGGCGATATGGATGATGTTGCGGCAAGAGAAGATGGATGATTATGTGGTTGTGATGGAGGAAGCGCATACAGTGGAGGAGTTTCTCGTGGTGGCGTTTGGGTATATTCGATTGAATTGGGACGATCATGTGATAATTGCTAAGTGGTACTTTAGGTCTGCAGAGATTGATAATTTGAAAGGGGATTCGAGTATGGCGAGGAAAGTGCTTGGGTGGAAGCCCAAAGTGAAGTTTGAGCAATTGGTTAAGATGAAATGTTGAGTTGGCTAAGAGGCAGAAGGTTCTCGTTGATGCTGGTTACATGGATGCCCAACAAAAAGCTTGATTTGATGATTATGATGATAGGTTTCAATTTTTGAAGCATTAGATTGCATTTTTCTAAATTTTCTTTTTCTTCTTCATTTTGATTTTAAGAGGGAATATTTATTATTTATCTTCTTGGCCTCATTCTAAGTTAAAGGTGTTTAATAGTTTAGTAGTTCCTTAAATTTTAGTTTAACAGTGCGAGGGAAAAATATGAGTTTCTATAGGAAATTTTAGTTTAATAGCTTGTATTTGATTGTATCTCATTATATCTCATTATATTTTACTAAATATTATCCTAGTTGCAAATTTTATCTGTAATCAAATGTATTTTGGCTTTATTCCCTTAGTACTCTTTGTAAAGAGCTCTTATATTCAGTTTAAGAACCTTTATAAGCCCTGTCTTTTATTTATTTATTTATTTTTTGATAAGGAAAGGCCGAATCTATTATTGCTCAAACAGAAAACTGGATATCCTTTACATGCATAATCAGGTAATGAACCAATCCAACTTGCCGACCTTTCACTATTGCGAGCATGAACCGCTAAGCAATGTGCCACTGAGTTAGCAGTACGGCAAACATGATGAACCATCAACGGTGATGTGAGCTGTTGAACAATATCCTTGATAATAACATCAAGTTGAGTATTTCATGCTTGGGACTGACGCATCTCCTGCATCTAAGTTAAACAGTCTGTTTCGACCGCATGCACTACCCAACCATGTGTACCTATCCATTTCAATGAGCACCTTAAGCCTGTGTTTGGGAGAGAGTAAAATAAGGAGGAGAGGAAAATAAGAGGTGAAAATAAGGAAGGAAATGAGTTTTACCCTGTTTGGGAAGGGAGTAAAATAAGGAGGGGGAGGGAAAATAAAATTTATTTTCCCCCCTCCTTTTTCTCTCCGAAACAGAAAGAAAAAACTGGGGAATGAGGGCCAAATTTGTGAAATGACGATTATGCCCATGTACATTTTGATAACTTACCGAGTTTGGCCTCCCACCTTCATCAACACCCATTTGCGTCTCTGGCGATTTTCGGCTCCAACACCGATAAACAGAAAGTTGGTCTATCCCGTTTTCATCTTGGGTTTATAAATACAATAACAAACCCAAATAGCAAAACCAGTATCTGATTCATTGAAAGAATTAAAGACATTTGTTGTTCAAATTTCATGTACAAACAGAATAGCACACCAGAACAAACATATACGCTCAAATTCAACAGATATTTATCAAGTTAACAAATTCAATTATCCAATTTCTTTTTCTTGCATATTCAAATAACAAAAAAATGGAGAAACAAGAACTCACTTGTAACTCCACAGTGACAGCAAGACCCTTGATTGCCCATGTCTCTCTCTTTT
>CATIWR010062963.1:0-12892 GCA_949677035.1 Omphalea diandra
AATATTTTATATATATATATATATATATATATATATATATATATATATATATATATATATATATATATATATATATATATATATATATATTATATATAATAGTTAATTTTTCTGAAATATTATTTAAAATTTTAATATAAAAATTAATTTTTTAATTTGTTATTTAAAATTTTCAATATGATAGATTTTTTATTTAAATTTTTTAATATGTTAAATTGTTATAATTTAAAATAATAATATATGATAATATTTTTATTAATATGATAGATTTATATTATATAAAATAATGATATATAATTATATTATATTTAATTAATTGATAAATAATCAAAGCTATATCTAAATTCAAAGCTATATTATATGGGAGGACCTCGGTAGATCGCAACAATTTGAATATCAGAAATTGCTTGGGATTCAGTTGATCCCGTTGAATGCGGATCAATAACTATAAAAAATAAATTCTACTCTTAAATTAGGCCATCTTTAATCCACTTCAAAATTTGAAATAAATTATGCCGCAAATTCCTCTAATCTAATCACATTTGCAGCTAGGTTATGGACATAATGAATCGTATTGCACCAAATATGACATACATTGTTCACAATACTAAATCTTTTTTTATTATTATTTTAATATTTTACAAACAATCATTCTCCATACATAAATTATAATTTAGTCCAAATATAATATTTAATTTAATCCACATGTAAATTATGTTTAGAATTTTTAAACAATTTCTTTCAAAATGTAAATTGAGCATGTAAATTAAGGATAAGATACTTATATTGCAATTCATAATGCATTAATTGAATATTTGTGAGAAAAATATATTAATCTATATGATTAGATTAGTTCCATTATTTTTAATTGTGTATTTTTATTATTTATTATAGAGTGTAATATTTAATTTTACTTTCTATGTGTAATTTTATGTTTAATTAATAAATATATTTTTAATGTCTTTTGTCGATATTAATATATTATATTTTTTATAAAAAAATAAATATGATATATTATAATAAGTGTAGAAATAAAATAATGTGTTAAATATATTAATAGATTAAATATTTATTAAAAATTAATATATGAATGTATAATGACAAACATGAAATAAAATATGGATGTAATATGTAAAATATCTGAATAATATAATATTAGAAAAAAAAATATTAAATGAGTTATAGAAAGAAATACATGAGAAATATTCATTTTTGGAGTTAAAAATGTAGCAATGATCGGAGTGAAATTTACTACATTTTGAAGTTATGCGTTGGAGATGGTTTTTATATTAGAGAGAAATAGAATTTCTATTTATACTATTTTTCTTTTTTTGCATTATTTTTCTCTTTTTCTATACTTTTTGCCATTTTACCTTAATTTTCTTCTATTTTGCATCATTTCCATCATTTCTTAAACCATTTTTTTCATTATTGCACTAATTCTCTCCTTACAGTCATATTGCTTTCGATTTCTTTTTTATTTTAAAATAATAATAATAAATGATATTTTCTTTTTTTTTAAGAATAATAATATATGATATTTTGTTCTTAACTCTTATTGTGAAATTTTAATATTCAAGATCAAAATAAATACAATTTTTTTATGTTATTCTTTTTGACAATGAATGATTAACAACAAAATTTTTCTATGTTATTTTATTTTTAAATTTTTTATATTATTTTAATTCTTATTGTAAAATTTTTTTGACAAAATTGAAAAATTATATTTTTAAAAATATAATTTATTGTTGAATAAGATAATTAGATAGAATCAAAATTATAATTTTTAAAAAATAAAATTATCAAAAAATAAGATATTCAATATAAGTGAAAAATTTTAGTCTCAAACATAAAATCTGTTGACGAATAGCATAATTAATTTAAGTGAAAATTTTTAATTTCAAAAAATGAAACCTATCGACGAATAATATAGTTCGATAATTGAAAATTTAATTTCTATAAATAAAACTTATCGATAAATAGCATATACATTAGATTAAAAAATTAAATATGTAAAAATAAAATATATCAACAAATAGCATAATTTTATCCAATAAAATCATTTTAATTAAATAAAACATATTTCCAAATAGAATAGTTTGATAAAATCGGAGAATTATAATTTTAAAAAATATAATTTATTGACAAACAGTATAGTTCAATCAAATAAAAAAATTTATTTCTAGAAATAAAAATGTATCGATAGATAGCATAGTTTGATATATTCAGAGAAATATAATTTTGAAAAATATTATTTATCAATGATAAGTATTTTTCAATAGAATCTAAAAATTATACTTTTAAAAAATAAATTTTACTAACAAATAGCATTGTTCAATCAAATTGAAAAATTTTATTTCTAAAAAGAACTTATCAACGAATAACATGATTCGATAGAATTAAGAATTATAATTTCAAAAATATAATTTATCAAAGAATAGTATGGTTCGATAGAATCGGAAAATTATAATTTTATAAAATAAAATTTATCAAAGAATAACATAGTTTTAAAAGAATAAAAAATTTTAATTTTAAAAATAAAATTTTTTAATGAATGTAGTTTTATAGAATAAAAATTTTTAGTTTCTAAAAAAATCCTTCGACAAATAGTATATTTGATAGAAGTGAAAAATATTGGCTTTTAAAAACAAAATATATTGATATAGCACACTTCAAAATTTGAGAATTTAATTCCTATAAATAAAACCTATCAATGAATACATTCTCCATAAAATAAAAAATTTTAAATTTTGAAAATAAAAATTATTGAAAATTAACATAATTAATTTGAATAAAAAATTTTATTAAAATAAAATTTATTGTCAAATAGCATAGTTTAACAAAATTTGAGAATTATAATTTTAAAAAATATAATTTATCAATGAGTAGCATAGTACGATCAAATAACAAATTTTTATTTGTAGAATAAAATTTATCGATAAATACTATATTTTGATAGAATCGTAAATTTAATTTCTAAAAATAAAATATATTAATGAATAGTATAATTAGAAAGAATTGAAAATTATAATTTTGAAAAGTATAATTTAATAACATGGCTTGATAGAACTAAAAAACTATAATTTCAAAACACAATTATATCAAATGATAGTATAGTTCAAAAAAAATAATTTTAATTTTAAAAATAAAAATTTTGATGAATATAATAGTTTGATATAATAAAAAAAATTTAGTTTCTAAAAATAAAATATATCAGTGAATAAGATAATCGATATGAGTAAAAAATTTTAATTTTCAAATAAAACCTATCAATGAATAACATAATTCACTAGAATTAAAAATATAATTTCTAAAAATAAAGTCTATCAATGAATAATATATTTGATAAAATTAAAAAATAAAAATTTATTGATGAATACATTATTTAATTGAATTGAAAAATTTTATTTCAATGAACAATATCTATCAATGAATAGCTTAATTCAATAAAATTGAAATTTACAATTTTAAAAATATATGATTCGATAGAATTGAAAATTATAATTTTAAAAAATAAAATTAATCAAAGATTAACATAATTCAAAATAATCAAAATTTTAATTTAAAAAATAAAATTTTTGACAAATGACATAGTTCCATAAAACCAAAAAATTTAGTTTCTAAAAATAAAATCTATCAATGAATATATTATTCTAAAAAAAATTATTTTTAAATATAAAACCTATGGACGAATAGCATAGTTCAGCAAAAATAAAAAAATTGTAATTTTAAAGAATAAAACCTATCATAGTATAGCATGCTCAGTAGAATAAAAAAATTAAAATTTTTTAAAAAAATTAATTGATGAATATGAATTTTTTTTTTTTTACAAATAAAACCTATCGATAAATAACATAGTTTGACAAAATAGAAGAATTATGTTTTAAAATTTATTATTTATCAACAAATAACATAGTTCGATAGAATCCAAAATTATAATTTTAAAAATAAAATTTATTAAAGAATATTATTGTTCAAAAATTTTAATTTCCAAAAATAGACTCTATCAAAGAATAGTGTATCCAATGAAGTGAAAAAATTTTATTTCTAGAAATAAAACCTATCAATGAATAACATTATTTGATATAATCGAAGAATTATGATTTTAAAAATACAATCTATAAACTAATAGCATAATTGATAGAATTAAAAATTTAAAAAATAAAATTTATTGATAAGTAGCATAATCAAAAAATGTTATTTCTATAAATAAAACTAATTGCCAAATAGCATAGTCCCATAAAATAACATAATTTTTAATTTTAAAAAAATATATAGACGAACAACATACTTTAATAGAATTGAAAAATCATAATTTTGAAAATAAAATTTATCAAAAAATAGTGTAGTTCGAAAGAATAAAAATTTTAGTTGACGAATATCATAGTTCAATATAATTGAAAATTTTTAATATTTGAAAATCGCACTAGATTGATCAATGAAATTGGTAAAATAAAAAAATTAGATTAGTGATCAGTTTGATTTAGTGTGGATTGATTTTTAATATTATTTTTATATTTTTAATTATTATAAATATATTTGTTTTTAAAAAATTTATCTTATTTTTAAAACTACTTTAATAATATTTTGAATTATATATATATATATCATTGAGCTAATTGAATCAAACTGTTCAAATCAGTCAGACCCATTAAATTGAAAATCATCAGCTGATCGATTCACTTGTTGTTTTGATTTAAAAATATTGAAAATTTTAGTTTTTAAAAATAAAAGCTATCAATGATTAACCATGATGTTAAAATTGATAATTTAATTCCTGCAAAAATTATATTCACTGTACTACTAAATTATTAAATTTTTATTTCTAAAAATAATTTTAATTATCTTGTGCCACATTAAATAGTAGGTTGAACGTTCTTTAAAGCAAATGTGAATGTATACCTTAAAACGAAGAAATAATTAAGTTTATAAATGAGAGTATAGAAACTTTTAAGTGCAATAAATGATTTACATAGAGAATTTAAATTTCAGATTTGAAATTTGAAAATCTAATTTCATTGTATAATTTTTTTAACGAAATTCATTTGAAATGAATTTTTATGTTTAGTATATTATAAAATAAAATAAAATTTATTTCAAATAAAATGAATTTTGTATTTTTATAAGAATTCATTTGAAATGAATTTTTATGTTTGGTATATTATAAAATAAAAATAAAAATAAAATAAAATTTATTTCAAATAAAATGAATTTTGTATTTGATGGAAGTATGTAATTCAATAAAATATTTTATTATATAAAAACATCATTGTGTTATTTTTAAAAAAATTTATAAATATGAAAAAAATATAAAGGGGAGAGTTTTGAAAAGAGAAAGTAAGAGGATAGAGAATGTGAAAAATAAAAAAGAAAGTAAAGTAAAAAAATATATTTTAACTAATAGTGTATTTACCATAATGACAAAATTTTATAACTTTAAAATTCATTTGCAAATTTGATCAAGTTTGATAGAATTTAGTTTAATTATAATTATAACCAGCTCTATAGATTTAATGAAATAAAATTTAAACAAATTTGTATTCATACCATACACACAAAATGTAAATTTCTAAATATTTTTCATAAAATTATAGAATTCATATATCAAACATATGTAAAAGCCTCTTTATGAATGTTCTAGAAGCTTAGATCATGATTGAGCTATTTATCTGTAGACTTTGTATTAAAACTTTCATAATTGGATTGAATATATAAAATTAGATTTTGATTATTAATTTGATTTGATTAGGAATCAAATATTAATTTACAGAAAAAAATAAAAATTGATAAAGATAAATCAAGAATCAAATCAAACCGCTTCAATATACGAGATTGACAGAATTAATGAACACTCAAAAGTTCATAGTGATTTAATAATTATTTAGTTTGCATTAACGTGGTTCGTATGGTTGAGGGACTTAATGAACACTCAAAAGTTGTTAGTGATTTTAATAAATTATTTAAATCATACTGGACATCGAAGTTTGCATAACGCAACAAAAACTGGAAAAAGACCGAAGCTATTATCCTTTAATTTATTAGAATAAATTATTGAGAAAAAAAAGTTAGATTAAACTAAAACTATGATAAATATTAAAATTATTGATGAAATTCTGGTGCTAAAAACTAATTATTCAGTATTCATAATAATAATAAATAATTATATTATAATTTTAAATTTATAAAATATAATTTCAACTTAGATTTTATAACAAGTATTATTTGATTAATTTAATATCAATCAATAATATAATTCATATATGATGAATGAACATATTTTTATAATTTTCATGACTAAAATATTATTATATTTTATACCCTATTTAATATTTAATTTACAATATAAAATTATATAAATAATATATATTGTCGTTGTCCCACAAAGATAATCCATTTTTTTTGCTCATAAATTAAAAAAATTTTATTTACATAGTTGAATTAGTTAATTTATATGTATTTTACCAATATATCTCATATTATCATTAAATAGATAAATATGAATATTAATAAAATATTTTTTAAAAATTAATTACTCCTTAATAAATTTGGAAACAATTAAGGTTAGCGTATGTAGAAAAACAAAAGGAAGTTGAATGGTTTTTTGCTTGCTTACACATGGCATGGGAAAGTCAATAGATTAGTACTCCACTAATCAAACATTAATGTTTATTTAATGTTTTAAAAATAATCATAAAATTGTAATTAAATATGTCTATCTTTAATAGTAATTAAAATAATTTAACATATGTCTATCTTTATGGAACAATAAAAAATCATTTTTGTGAAACGGAGGGAGTGTTACTTAGTTACATAAAATATATAAATAATACGCAAATTCGATATTGATATCCGATTTAGCTATTCAACACCACAATAAAAGTGTAAAATGATTTAACTTGAGTTATAATATATCAATAAAAATATGTCAGACATATATTTTTAGTTATCACGGTGCGAGATTCTTAGACTTCCGTTTAAGTTTAAATTAATAAGAGAAAAATACATTTTCTTATTAATATAAGTAATATATATGTTATATTGATAAGATGAGTGGGTAGATTGGAATGAATTTGGATCATAAACAGATATATGGATTATCTACAACCCAGTCCATCTTGACTTAAACCCATACACAACCAAATCTCCAAGTTTGCCTCCTGTTGTACTACTTAATGATGTCTGGGACAATACCAAATCAGCAATTCTCTTCTTTTCCCCTGTTGTTGTCTTTGGGTTCTCTTGCTCGCCTATCATCCCATCCAAATTCCTAGTCCAAATCTGTCTTTATCGCATGCCGTTCCTGCTACTTGAACTGGGTTCCAATTTTCTTGCCTTTTCTAATCATTAAACTGCTTTATTACGGAACAGAATAAACTCATACATCATTTGAGACTCTAGTCTCAACAGCATAAGGAACCGCTTCTATCCAGATTTGTTCCGAATTAACTATCTATATGATGAGCTAATGGATGGGCTACCATGTTTCTTTCTTTTCTCACATGAACAAAATCATTTAACTCCTATTTTATGTACCAAAATCCACACATCTGCTGCTAAAAGCTCAACAAAATTATCATTGATGCACCCTTGCCATTAAAGCCATCCACTACCAACTTATTATCACACATAGCTTCTATATCCCTTATCCCTACCTCGAAAACCACTTGTAGCGCCCAACAAAGTGCCATAATCTCTGCTATAATAATGGTAACAGCATGTGACCTTCGTTTTTCGCCGGTCATCAGAACTGCACTGCACCAGGTAATGATTTCTAACTACAAAACCAAAACTCACGGATCCATCTTTAAACATTGCAGCATCTGTATTTAGCTTCTTTTTTTTTTTTTTTTTTAAACCTCTGCTAAGCAGCTTCGAAACATGTGTTTCTGTTTGTGGGGAGACAACTGGACTCTTCGTTGACGAGATTACTGAAATTCTAACAAGAGATTGAGTGCCTTATCAATGATCATCTGCTCATTGCAGAATTATATGATCAAAACATCTTTTATTCCTTGAGCCCCAGCATGACCAAGACAACATACAGAAGACTGAAGCATACTCGTCCAGCTTTGTTTCCATGATATAACCCATCAGAGATTTGAAATTGACTTCCCCATCGTACCCTGATCCAATCTTAAGACAATGCATCATGAGATGCTCTAGCATTTCATTATCTTCGCCACATAATCCACAGGTAGTATCAATCAGCCCTTCTCTTCTAGATGTAGCGTGTTTCATTGGGAGCGAGTCTTTGCATGCAATGATGGACATAAAAACGAAAATGCTTGGTATAGTGGCTCAATATACCAAACCGTAAAAATGCGACACAGGTGGCTTGAGTAGTAAACAGGTGGCATGTTACGTAATAAATAAATAGAAGGGGTAAACAGGTAATTGGATAGAGGATTAAATTGTAACTAGCACAAGATGATTTAGGATGGGAAATGGTGTAGGGGATGTGTTTGATGAATGGAGACGGTAGTTGTGAGTTAGTGGAATGGGGCCACATGATTAACTAGGCAAAAACAGAGGGCTGATTAGGTATAAAGAGAGGGATGAGCATTACTAACGACGAGTCAGTGAGCCGCATCATCGCCAGCGATCCATCTCAATTCTTGACCTGACTTGAAAATTGAGTTAATCACCTTGTTAAAATTAATTAATAATTAAATTACTGTAATAATGAAAATTTTTCTTAGATATCAGACTTGAATTAACCCCATAGTTAGGTGACTTTTGGTGCAATTTACCTCATTGCTCTCACGTAGTGTCTTTATCATAGTAGATTGAGACACTTTGTAAAGCATGAAAGATCTTCGCACCAAAAGGGAATGGAGGATTGGAAGATGGGGCAATCCAAAGAATATGGTAGGCATGCGATCGAGATGTATTAATTTGCTTGTGAGCGCAAAACAACCATACTAGAAACGTCAACAGCCCACCAAAGCAAAACTCTATCCAACAATCTAAGCAATGGGTTTGGTACAGTTTGTCTTAAAACTAGAGAATACACCATTAAAGATTCAAAGAATGATAGTAGCAGTAATAACGTGCCAACTTGTGAACTCATTCGAGAGGGCTATAATGTTTTAGTCTTCAGACAAGAAACCCAAACAGGTGGCATGATCAGACCCACTAAGCCTCGATTATAATCGATTGAGAATCCTATCCGGCATCTACAACTCCCTCCGCACCAACCTCCCTAGATAACAGTGACTTTCCATTTGCAGCCAAATACAACGTCGAAAGCCTTTCCATGAACAACACCCAAGTATATATAAATGAAGCAAAATATTACAAAATGCTTTTCAGTTAACAGCAACAATACATACATCATGGGAAAGGCCAAATCTTCTGGTTAGGGTCTTTTAAAGTTCCATGAACTAAGGATTTTGAATAAAAGAGATCGTGACTGAGAGAATAAAGGGAGGGGGCAGAAATGGTAATTTACTTGACTTAATGGGAGTGAGCGAGGGTGAGCAAAAATCGGACGGCACACTAAAAAAATGGATCCAACCAAGTTTGTTTGGTTTGATTTGATTTGATGTTTTAACAAAATCAGTTTGATTCAATTTTAATTTTAAAAAAAATTTTATTTTTATTTTTCAATTTGGTTTTTAAATAAAAAATCGAAAAAATCAAATTAACCAAAGTTATTAATAAATCAAACTAAATTGAATATAATCAGATTTAAAATATATGTAATTTAATCAAACCAAACTGAAATTTTATAGGTTCAGTTTATAGACACATAAATTCTGATTTAATCAATTCAGTTAATTTAGTTTTTTCAAAAAATGTGATTCTATTTGGTTTTAAATATATAAAATTTGATTTATTTGATTTTGATAAAAAAAATCAAACCAAATTAACTGAAACATCATCCCTAGGAATGAGGCAAAACTTCTTGCATGCTTATTAGTAAAAAGAGAGAGAGAGAAAATGGACATGCATATGAGTAAGCTGAAACAAGATAGGTCAACACTTGAGTTATTAATTTGACTTGAAATTAGAGTTAATGAGCTTATTAGAAGTTATTGAATATATGGTTATAATATTACAATAATAAAAATTTTTTAAATGACGAAATTTAAAAAAATTAGAATTAATCCTATAGTTAAAGGATTCTCGATGCAATTTGTTTAAGAGTTACAAGAGTTTTCTAAATTTGTTGAGTGTTTGTAATTTTATCCATTCAATAATTACCCTTATGGGAGAATTTGTAAGTGTATATACTAAAATTACACTTTCTCTATTTAAAAAATAATTTTTATTTCATAATACTTAATGTTTTATAATTATTTATGAACATTAATTGTTTTTTTACCACTCTTCTCAGATGTAACTGGGCTTGAGTTTGTTTTTATATTTTTTTAGTTCTATTGTTACTTGCTTAGATTTCTACTAACTAGATTAGGCCTCAAGTGAACCTTCTCTGGACACCTGGATTATGTAACTCAGCCCAAATCTTCCAAGTCACGTGAACTTAGCATCTAGATTATCCAACCCAGCCAAATCTTCCAAGTCACATGAACCTTCATCGAACCTAGGATTACTTACCCTATTAAGACACTGATGCTGGGATTTCACAAACTTGAGCTTGTATTAAAACAATAGCTTCCAGGATTTCTTGGCCTGTTAGGGCATTGATGATTGGATTTCACAAACTTGAGCTTGTATTATAAAAGTAGACTTGAGCTTTTTTCTTTATTAGGCTCAGACTTGCACATGGGCTATAAGATATGGGCTCACCTCTTGTTAAAATGGCCTAGGCCATTTTAACTTTATCTCTCGCTGTATTAGAAATATACCTTACTTTAATCAATAAAAAATTAGTTTGCTATATATGTAGTCTCTTGAAACAAAAAAAAAAAAAAAAAAAAACTTATAAAATTATTTGATTCGTAATATATAAAAATTATACTTATTTATTAGTTGGTTTACATATATAATGGGTAGGTATTTTATTTAGTTATATGTTTTTTTAAAAAATTATTAAATTTCTATAATTTACTTTGATATGATTATAAAAATAACTTTATGTGCATTGCAAGTGTTAAAAACAATTAGTATATATATATATAGCATTTTTTAAAAAAAATTATTAAATTGTCTATAATTTACTTTCATTTGATATTGATATGATTATAAAATAACTTTATGTGCATTGCATGTGCTAAAAACAGTTATGTATATATAAAGAATTTGCTGCCAGAAAAGATTGATGCTTTGTTCTTCCATCACCCTTAGTTATCACATCCTTAAAAATTCCCATCACTTGGGATCATGGGCAGAACGTGTTCTTGATGCGGCACAATCACATCCAACAAGTATGGTCCAGGAGTCTCCAACATTTTCTGGATTGCAGCTCTAAGATCCTCTTTCCCTGTATTCCACAAGCTTCAGCAAAATTCAGCATATTGGGGAAAATCTCAGATTCATTTGAAGGATCTCCCAAATAAGAATGACTTATATTAGCCTTGTAGAATCGATCCCCCTATTCCACTACCATTCCCAAATGCCAATTGTTCAAAAGCAATATCTTGATAGACAGATTCTCGACACGTATATTTGCCAACTCCTCGACATTCATGATAAAGTTTCCATCGCCATCAATATCTACAACCACTGCACCGGTAAGGTTTTTAATTGGGAAATATATGTTCATAAGAAAAAAATTTAAATCATTTTATTTAAGATAAAAAGTTAAAAACTTTAATAAATCAAGAAAAAATAATGAGTAATTTTTCAGTAGACTTTACTCGATTTCATCTCATAGTTTTTATTTTACACTTTATCACTTAAAATTATATTTTTATTGTATTAATAGTATTTTATTGTGTTAACAAAATTAGATTAATCTTTCGAAAGGATGGTGAAATAACCTGAAAAATTAAGAAGAAAAAAGAACTACATCCTATTAATTATTTTGGCAGTTCTTAAGTTGCTTTGAACTTGGAAAATTGATTTAACATGTTTGGTTTGTATAAATATAGTGTTAATTCCTTAAAATCTATATTGTATGTATAGAAAGCTATTAGATTAATTTACTATGTAAAATAGTATGTAATTTATAAGTAAAAACAAATGGAATTCACATGTGAATTCATATGGAAGGTATCCATGTGCTGACAAAATTGCTACAGGTGTATATCAAGCAAAGATTATAATAAAAATAATATTACATAGGCCAATCCTGAGTCTAATGCCAATCTCTTACTGCCATTTGGTTTAATTTTTTTTATTTTGATTTTATTATCATAATTTAAGAATTAAAATCACTATTAAATATATAATTTTAAATTTTATTTTTTAAAAAATAAAAACAGATTATTAAATGTGAGAAAACAATAAAAAAAAATAGATTTACTTATTTCTATAATTTATTTTTAAGAAGCACTTTTTAATTTTAAAAATAAATAAATATATTACTTAATAAATATCAAACAGCCCCTTAATTTTCTTGTATAAGTTAGTACTAACTAAGGCTTGTGGAATAAGTTCTGTGCTTATCACCTAGCATTTTTGTTGTTGAGTTATTTTATTTTATTTTATTTTTTAAGTGGCGGGAGGGGAGAGGATGGTTTTAAATTAAAATAGAAAAATATATTAGTGATCAATACAAATAGATAATGGATCAAGTAAAGTGAATAAACTTTTTCTCTGGTAAAATTATATCTGAATATTTTTCAATGTTATTTATTATATATAAATTAAGTCATTAATATATAATAAAACTAAAAAATTAAAAAATATAATAATGATCAATATAAATAAATAATATATCAAATAAACAAATTCTCCCAATTTTTACTATCATATATATGTCTATTTTATAATTATAATTATATTTTAAAATTTAATTTAAATAAAAATTTTGTGATATTATAAA
>CATIWR010062969.1:0-11749 GCA_949677035.1 Omphalea diandra
TTGATATTATATTATACTGTTGTTTATCTTTATATACTTAGAATTTTGAATAATTAATATAATTAATTTAAAAATTAATATCATATTTAGAATTTTTTTTATTTAGTAATTTTCTAATTTTCTATTTAGAAGTTGTTTATAATTTTCACTTTTTAGATTTTTCTAATTTCTTATTCAAAAATTTTTTTTATATGATCTTGGCTTCTTGTTTAGAAATTTTTATCTTTTAGATTTTTTTATTTTTCTATTCAAAAAGTTTATTTTTATATGACAGTTGAGTTTTCTAATTTTTTATTTAAAATTTTTTTAATATGACAATTTTCTGTAAAATAATGATATGTGACTATTTTATATACAATTATTTGATAAAATGATAATGTTTAAAATTAACTTTGGGACCGAAATTTATAACATATACTAGTTTTTTAATTATTTTTTAACAATATATACAATTAATTAATATAATATTTATATCAAATTTAAATATTAATATTTTATACTAAAAAGTAATATTAAATTTATTAGATAATTATGAATAATTATTTTATATGCCATTATATTATTAAATGATTGTATAATATGATTATATACACTCAGTTTCTATTTGAAAAATCAATTTTAAATAGAATTGAATTTTAATAATCTTTTATTTGAAAAATATTATATTTAAAATTCAATTTTTTATTTTAAAAAAAGAAATTGTATAATAAGAAAATTCTAATAACTTAAAATCTTATAATTTTTGACAAAATTCATTCTAATTAAAATAGACTCAAGATAGATTAATTATAAATGACTGCAACTTAAGTTTTCAAAATATATTAGTTTTATTTATCTTAAATAAATAAATAAATATAGTTAAGAAAATAAAATTATTTCACCTTATTATAAATTTATTTTAAATAATATAATTCAATTGGATTTTATATATTAAATTATTTTATTATCATTTTTTTTTACTATATCGAGTCATTTTTTAATGAACATTAAGAATGTGTATTGCATGTTCCATGAATAAGTATGTTCATAATAAAAAATATGTATATATACCAAAATAGCAAAATACAATATTAAATCCCTTTATATGATTATGTCATTGAGTCTTTCTATCATAACATTTTTCTATCTTCTAGTAACACAAAACACTCTAATTTCCTATATATATATATATATATAGACACACAAACTCTGATGATATCTTCTTTAATTACCACATATACATCCTTCATTTGGGTTGTTATATTGTATGATAAATTTTCGATTTATTTTTCTTTCATTTTTCTTTTATGATAGTTTTCTTAATTTTCTCTTGTCCATTTTATCAAAATGCATATTAGATATGAGTTTAAAATATGTTTGAACTGTGGAGAAAGATGAAAAATTAATAGAAACTATGCTTAATTGAAAGAGAAAGATATTCAAAGTATTAATGAAAAATGAGGTTTTATCAAAAAAATCATCACTAAGTGCTAGAAGATGCTAAAAGAAAAATTGTCTGATCCTGTTTTTGAAAAAAATATATCGGTTTATGTTGTAAGATTTTGAAAAAAAAAAACACTAAATGCTTTATTAACCTAATAAACAAAGGAAGCAAATTTGGTTGGGACGAAGAAAATATGGTTGTAGCTGCTATTAGTGCGTGGAATGAATACATTAAAGTAAGTTATTTTTTAATTGATTTACTTGTCATAATTGTTAAATTAATTTATCTTTTTTATTTTCTTATTTTTGTATTTATTGAACAATGGTTTTTCTTTTTTAGGGTCATCTAGATGTTGCATCCTTAAGAGAAAAACTATTCAAATTTTATGATGAGTTGGAAATAATTTATGGGACAATGCGAACTATTGGAGAACATATAAAAGTATTGGATGATATTCTTGAAGATTTAGAGAGGAAAGAAAATATAAAAAGCAATGAGAATATCATTAGAGATGAGTTTGATAATTCAATTTTTACTGCAATACTATCAATAAAAAGTTTCAAGAGTAGAAAGTTCTAAAAAAATCTGCAAGAAAAATAGTTCAAGCCACTGATAGTTTAGTTGCATATTTAGATCGCTTAATGGATATAGTTGACAATGAGCTTAAAGAAAGAAGCTATATTTTGAAACTCTAGAAAAAAAACAAAAAATAAAAAGAAGCAAATAAATATAAACTTAAAATGAGTTAAGCAATATTGTTAATTTAATGTTGGATGGACAACTGTTATAATATTTGCCTCTATTTTGCTATTATTTTGATTCTTTTTTCTTTAACTTGTTTCTAGTATTTGGATTAGAAATTATATTACACAGTTCGAAATAGTTTTTGAATTTTATGGATAAGTTATTAATCTATTTTGGAGTGAGTATTTTTTATACAATAATTTTGAATTACATACATGCTTTCAAGAGACTATAATTTTGAATTTTTTGTATTAGATAGTCTCCTACCTTGATAAAATTCTGAAGTGACTATTGTGTCCCGTCAAAAATAGCAATTAATAGGAATATAAAATTACAGATAAAATATTTATTATCCATAATTTTTTATCATATAATCTGGGAATGCGTAGGACTGTGAATAGATTGAGGATTTCAAGTCTTAAGCCAAATATTAAATTTTAATTAATGAGTTATAAAAATTTAAATATATTTTTATTCTTTGATTTTTAAGTTATTAAAAATTATACAAAATAAACACTTTTAGAATTATTAGTTATTTTAAAGCGGTATGAGTGGGTGATCATTAGAATATTATATTTCAAATAATAATAAAATTTTAAAAATATTAATAATTTATTGGAATTGATATATTATATATATATATATATATATATATATATATATATATTATTTTTTATAAAATGACATGTGAAAAAAGTAGTTCAAAAATTAATTAATTTACTTATATAATATAAGTGTGTTTCCTCTTAAAACAATATAAAGTTACTAAATATAAAAATATTTATGATAATATCAAATATAGAGATAATTATTATATTCTTATTAATTATTTGAATTTTATATCTTAAAAATAAACTTTTTTTTTATTCGATAAATATACTAAACTAAAATATAAGAATTAAGAATATGATTTCATTTCTTCTTTTAGATGTAATCAAACATTACTAAGTGTAGATAATCTTATATTAGCATTAACCCTTTTTCTTCTTTCATAATCTATACATTTTACTTTTAACTCAAAGTGAATTGAATTATTGTTTGCTCATGAGATTCATAATCATTTCTTCAGGGTGCCCTTATGAGAAACCAATTGGCAAAAGAAAAAACACTATGCTTGAAGGTGACACTCAACCTCCTTGTGTTTCTCTCTGCCTCAATAAATTTGAGGCCTTAATGGAAGGAAGATGATGATATGATGATGGTGTAGTTTTCCTTCTTTATTGATTAGAATTCCATTGTTTCCCATGATTTTATTGATTATAATTCCAAGTACATGAATGTGGCATGTTTTAATTAAGGTTTTTAATTGTTCGATTGTCAAACACTCAAAGTGAAAATGGTGTAATTAGTGATTTGATTGTTACATTGTTTAAAGAATCAGTAAAATGCAGTTTCAAGCAACTATACAATTATTGTAACTGAATTAGGAAATGTGTAACTCTGGCCAGCAGCGATATGCTCCAAGAGTATATTTGAAATAGGAAAAAAATGGAATGACAATAAAATTTACACTTTATTTTTATATTTGCTGTTTTAATTTATTTCAACAATTTAAGTATAAGATTCTAAAAGAATTAAAAGGTTTCATTACTCTTGCACAACATATTTGGTACATTAAGAAATAGAATAAAATAGGATTTTAATTCTATTTTTATGTTTGTATTTTAATTTAATTCAAAATTCTAAGAATATGATTCTGAAAACTTAAAATCTCTCGCTATTTTTCTTATATATGATATACCAAATAAAAATATTAAAATCTTAAAACACTTATTTTGGAATAAGATTCTAATTTATATTCCTTAATATAATCAAACATGCTAAAAATTCTATTATCTAAGTTGATTTATTTACTTGTAAGGGTAATACAATAATGTTATTAATATTTGAATTCTATTTCCTTGTTTTTGAAATATACTAATTTAGAATGAAATTTCACTTTTTGCTTCTTAATATAATCAAATATGCTAGACAATAATGTCTTCTTGTGATATTATTGAAATATCAATTTTATGATTAAATACACAATGAGAATAAAAACGCTAGATAAAATTAATAGACAATGTTAATATTGTGTATTTATAAAATGAATACCAAAGACTGTTACAATAGTCATTTTTGAGTGTTCAAATTTTGATATAGTTATAGATAGTGAATTAAAAAGATATAAAAGTTAATTAAAATAAACAATAAAATTAATCTTTAACTTTCAATATTGTAGTTGGCGCGAGAAGCCAAACTTATCTATCAAAAAAAAAAAAAAAAAAAAAAAGATCACAGAACATCTTTGGTGTCTTGTGCCTTCTTTCTGTCAAATGCTTCGTATTTTAAGAAGGCAAACTCCATCGGAAAAAACGATTAGCGTTGATATGGATCAGTCCAACAATCATCATCACGCACTGCTTTTCTCCACCTTCTTTTGAATATTTCAAGCTCAACATATGACTAGTGCTTCACCTGCAAAACAAACAGGCAGAATCATTCAACAAGTTGATGCTCAGCCAACAACAAGGACTCACTTGAAAGCCTGCCGTTTGCCTATCGTGGGGCTGCTTGGACAATGGTTGTTCCTGGAAAATTGAACTGTTATTAATCTACATGAAAAATTTGGAAGGTGGTAGAATGTGTACATGGAGAATATCAGGCAGACACTTGAACTAAAATGAGTTCTTAATTTGTGCAGAAGCAATGGAATAGTGGTTTCATAGACTAATCTTTCTGACCTTATTTGCTGTCGAACCTCCAAGTGTAGGAAGACCATAATGAAGTATGTACTCAGAATCAACTATCCCTATGTTCTGTGTCCGATCACCCTGTGAAAGAATTCTGTTCACTTCAAGCAATGTCTCAAATAGATTAAAGAGATGGAAGGAAAAAAGGCATATGGTTTCAGGATGAATGATTGCCTGTGCACAGTAACCGAGCTGAAAATCCACTCCCCATCCATGAACCAAGTCATTCTGATCAGAAAAAAATGATTGAGATGCAAAAAATGAGATATGGGTGAAATTATTCATTGCCAAAAATCATTTATTTCCACTAATCGACCTTTGATTAAGTAGTATTGGAGTTATCTCTAGAACTATGAGATGGCAAGTTCGAACCTGAGTCAAAGCCAAATTACTAAAATAATCATCATTAACTGGTATTAATTGCACGTCCCTATACCTGAATCATGTACCAGGAGCAACGCCAGGATGCTTTTGAGAAAACAGGGGCCATCATTTCCACAAACCTGTACACACAAATTCTCATTTCTTTTCGTTGTGACATACATATGATCTGCAATGTATTTCAAAACCAACAAGTCATGTACGCCAGTCTTTTTACCCTGAGCATGGAGGTCCTATGAGATTTTGATCACATCTTGCCGCACCAATCTTCCAATTCACCCTCCTATTGACTCAAAAACAAATTGCTAATGTCAATAGTAGTACAGCAAATCACCTTTCAAGATATGATTTTCTTCAAGCTAATAAGAAACCTGTGTACTCTTGATCCAGGGCGTCTCTTTGTCAGTAGATGATGCACTTCTGACGCGTTGGCATCAAGCGCTGGCTGCGATATTTCCAGTCCTTCTTCTTTTATAATTGAAATGTATCTGCATTTAAGTCATTGAATTGAACAAATTGCAATCACACCAAATTCTTGATCTTGCCTCAAAAGACACTAACATACTGTATGGAGGTTTCTTGCATTTCTTGAGGG
Organism: Omphalea diandra; assembly: GCA_949677035.1. Classification (NCBI taxonomy): domain Eukaryota; kingdom Viridiplantae; phylum Streptophyta; class Magnoliopsida; order Malpighiales; family Euphorbiaceae; genus Omphalea; species Omphalea diandra. Next base: position 5,876 of record CATIWR010062969.1, read on the forward strand.
ATACTAATTCAGGTTCTTAAAATACCTTTCAGGATTGAAGTTGTCAACACCCAGGTCCTCATCCCACACAAAAATAATCATACTCCGGCACAATATCCGGATGTAGCATACGCTTAGCAAACCACCTACGGAAATGAAAATATGTATATATATCATTCAAGCATGCATGAATTGTACTCTTCAGGAACTTGAACTTACCGCAACAAGAAAATAAGGCTGTGAAGTGTAAAATAGCATACTACCACTTAGTTTGATTGGCAGCAGCAACATGTATGACGTTGTGACTCCATTCTAAGTCATGCCATTCATCCACGATTCCATCGTAGTGAAAAAGCATTACAACAAAATCGCTTGACAGAAACTGTGGTGTGAGTGTCAAAAAGAGAATTTAGCATACATGAGGGACCCAGGACACAGAGATCATAAGCAGAGGATGTGATGTGAACATTTTGGCTTTTTACCTTCTCGACAATTTTGTTAACATTCTGTTTTTGTTTTATTCCAACAGCCACGGCCAATAAACTTCTTGGTTTGTTTGACTTCTGCAACAAAGAAGCATAAAACAAGCCATATTAATTATGTGCAGCAGCATTCATGGCTTTTTGTGAAGAATGGATATACTTTGAATGCACCTTTTGGCTATGCCCCCATAATGGTTTCATTTCCAAGTCTGATGTTAGAGAAACTATGCCTCTAGGCAGTGCACGGCTGCTGTGGGGGCCTGTCTTGAGTCTAACATAATGCATATCATAAGTTGAGCTAATAATTTGCATATAGTAAACAAGGATCTTATTGCGCGCGCGCGCGCGCATATATATACACTACAGACCTCACAAATTTTCGATCTTTTATCATTCACAGCATCAAATGATGCCCATTCTAAAGCCTTCTGCAGTGAGAAAATCAAAATTATCAGTTGAATGCGAACTCTATAATGCTTGATTTTCCCACATGTAATAACCCGTATGGACTGGAAAAAAGAAAGCCTTTCTTATGGTTTGATCAGAACTGCACTCGAAGCCTAATGAACCCAAAAATAAAAATTGTGTAGGTACGTGCCTCCTTATATTCTGTGATCACAAATGCACTCCCAAAGAATAAAGCTACAGAAAGCAAACATATTATTGGGATGAATCGGGGAAGAACTAAATTCTGCTTCTCAGAATCGACCTTGACAATTACCTGATCCGTACAGAAACAGGAAAAAAAAGCAAAAGACTAGTGACTAACATATGTGTGTGTGTGAAAAGACTAGTGACTAACATGTGTGTGTGTATATATATATGAAACTGTGCTATCTGATAGTGAAAGGAAGAAGGCTCATGAATTCATAACACTACTTATGGATGAATATTATAGACTTACAGGAGTTGGCATGTTTATGCTTCAAGTTCCATACCAATGGCATATGGGCTCGTAAGATGAGGCTATAGTATAGTATTACACATTTGATCAAAAGCGGTACAATTTTGTTTGGTTTTGTTTCCTAAGTTACTTAGCTCTTTAAAACTTCTAGTGGGAGAAGGAAGGGGTTTTTGTTGGAAATTTTTATTACGTGGGCTAATATTAATTATGGGTTGATTTTAATTATTTATAAAACGGACTAAATAATATAGTTTATTGTTTTGAGTAAGCCCAATTAAAATGTGATCAATGAAGTTATGGGCTTGTGATATCTTTTGTGAGCCGATATGGAAGACAGTTAGTGTAAGCCTATTTTAACATGGACCTGTGATAGGTGGGGCCTGTGAAAATTATTATAAATAGGCTAGGTCCCCCTCTCCTGCCTTCATAACAGAAAACCCTAGTTGCTACGTCCATTGTAGCCGTTTTTGAGAAGGTCAAGGAGAGGAAGATCTAACTTTCGTTTTTTCAATCGTTCTGACAAATTTTCAAGTGGTTTATTTCAGCTTTCGGAATTATGGCTCAAAATAATTTGGAATTCAACGCGGAAACAGGTATGCAATTTGTTTTCGTTCAGTTATTAAGATTTGGTGTTCTAAATTTGTGTACAAAATCCTATATTAAATATATTACAGTTTTGACCAATTTAAGGTATATATATATTCAGGACATTAATAATTTTTTTTATCTTAAGGTGTTTTTTTGACATTGTTGTTCCTACAGCACTGATCTCTTACTGCGCTCGTCCCTTTGCCCTTTCATCCCTTCGTTCCCGGGGTCCATCCCCTGACACTTTCACCGACAACCAATCATAAGTGACCATCAAAAACTATGAAAACGACATTATGACATAAGGACTAAATTTTTCTAAAATTATAAAGTTTTACATTTTTTTATTGAAGAATTGATAATAATTATAAATGATGTTGTTTTTAATTCACTATTAACTAATGTTTTGAAAATCAAACAAATCAGTTAGTGATTGATTTGGTTCAAACTGATTTTTAATATTTTTTATTTTTAATTATTGTAAATATATTTATATTTTTTTAATTTTTTTTAATTTTTAAAGCAATTTTAGTAATATTTCTAAATTGTATTCATTATTAAATCAATTAAATCGAATCGATCAATCCTGGTTCAATCGAGAACCGATTAATCCATTCTATTTTAAAATCATTGCTATTAACAATGCAGTTTTCATACTTTTAATTCTTATTTGTCAAAAAATACCATAAATAAGAAATATATTTTTTTTCAATATCTTAAATTGATAAATAATTATTTTCTTTACCCTAAATTGGTAAAACCCGAGAAGGAAACTAAAGGTGGCTCCACCAAGTTTAGTTCCCAATAAGTTTTTGTTTCTAACGTGCCCTTTGCGTAACAGAAAATATGGACCCTGCAAATGGTAAGGCCACAATTGTCTCTGCGCACATGAACTTGCTTAGTTCATACATCAAACACACTATATATTCACAGCTAAATCTGGTGCATTTACAGGGTTGAGATTTATATTTAATTCTAACAAAGAAGACTATACAAATTAAGAAAGTATTCAGTTCATGGTATGCGCTGGAAAATAATGAACCACCTGTTGCAGAATATATCTGCATTGGATCAGTGGAGATTAAATCAGATTTTCGTATGTTGAATATTAACAATTTTTCTTCCCATTACGTTGCGTTTAAGTTGGAATAACGAACTCTCAAAAAAACAAAAAAAAAAAGGAGAGAGAGATTGGAGTGACCCAAACATCATAGTGACATGTGGCATCAGCCCAATGCTTTTTATTAATTTTTACTTTTTAGTATATACAATTAGCCATAAATCTGCATATTTTACAGGTGGTTATAGTATTAAATTTTAAATAAATTTAATATTTATTTTTATTAAATAATTAATTATTATTTTATAAAAGTTATTATTAAATAAATAAAATAATAAAATAAATTTTTTAGAATTTATAATTATATACAAAAGTAATTATAATAAAAGAGTGTCTATTGATTCATAATTTTAATCTTATGTGACATAATTTAAAAAGATATTACTTTGAAATAAAGTAAATGTTTGATAATTAATTACATAAATAATATTAAATATTTTATAATAAAAAATATATATGTATGTACGTATGTATGTGTCATAATTATAATAAATGATTGTCTATTAATTCATACTTTCAATCTTATATACCTTAATTTTAAGAGAAAAATTATTAAATTTGAATGAAATAATTTCTGATAATATATTGTACCGGTGCTAGCTTTTATATACTCAAAATTATGAACAATCAATGAAATTAGTTTAAATTTTAGTTTACTGTTTAAATAAATTTTTAAGTTTTTCTAATTTTCTATTTAGAAATTGTCTAAAATTTTTACCTTTTAGATTTTTTAATTTCTTATTCAGAATTTTTTTTTATATAATTTTAACTTCTTGTTTAAAATTTTTACTGTTTAGGGTTTTTAATTTTTTATTTAAAAATATTTTTATATGACAATTAATTTTTCTAATTTTTTATTTAAATTTTCTTAATATGACAGTTTTCAATTACATAATATAAAATAATGACATATAGCTATATTATTTATAACTATTAGCCAAATGATAAATAATTATTTAAAATTAATTTTGAGATTAAAATTAATAATACATATTGATTGACTGATAATTGCTATTCATAATTATCGAACAAATGACAAACGATGATTTAAAACTAATTCTAAGACTGAAATTAATAATATATATTAATTACGAAGTCACGACTCAATTGAGATTACATTTTTTCTTGGGCATCAGAGCAGTTTTAAAGGACTTTCACATCAAGTAAGTGTATTTAATATATTAATTTCTATGAATGCTATCTTCAAAAAAAAAAAACCGAAGTAAAAAAAAAAAAAGAAGCTTAATAGCCTAAAAAATTCAATCCTTTAATTGAATTTGCAATTACATTTAAAATTTTTAATTTTATTAATTATACCATAATTTGAAGATACTGTGTCTATTATATCCAAGTTAAAATCAAAATTAAGGAAAATACTAACATAACCGTAATATGAATAAAACGAAACTTATTACAATTTAATATTATGTGATGTCATTACAGTGGATTTAATCTAACGTTATTATAATTTTATCATATGATTGTTATTGTCAATATAGCATTTGATTTGAAGTATAGTTAACACAATATTTTTAAACTAAAATATAATTGATAAAATTAAAACTTTAGATATGATTATAAATCTGATTAAAAGTTATAATTTTTTTAAAAATCATTAAGTCATAAAAAAAAATAAAAGTAAGCATCAATTATATCTTTTTTGTCAGTTAAAAAAATTATTCAACAACAAAATAATCAAACAAGATGAGTCTTATACTAAAAATTTTTACTTGAACATCAATTTTAATTTGATGAATCAGATATATCTGAACTCAACAAAAAAACTCGGATCTTTTTTTGAACTGCAAATAATAATAATAATAATAATAAAGAAAACTTATTTGGCTTTTACAGCCTCTCGAATATATGATATATGAAGAATGTTAAGAAGACAGATTTTTTCTAAATGTTTTTTAGAAATCAAAGTTTTTGTGAAAGGTAATGATGGTGTTTTGGTATAAAGTAGTGTTGGTCCATATTTTCAAGGATTAGCTTATCAGTGTTAGGTAAAAGAAAATATGACCTTATGTACTCAGCTGTCTATATAAAAAGCTTCGTATCAGATGCTTTACATATGATTGGAAAAAATTTAGTTCTATTTTCTCTTCATCTATCTGTTTTCTATAAACGTTTTTACTATCAAAAAATATGTAATTAAAAGGGTGAACGCATCCAGTTACGTGTCTAAGTACACAAATGTAAAAATTAAGATGCTTACAAGAATGTGTTTTGTCAAAGACATGATATTGGTTTTTGGAATATTAGCTACTATATATATATTGACTGTATGGCATTATCAAATTCATCTCCTTCTGCTGATAACTCCAGAAATGATTCCTCCAAGTTCTTCACCACAATCCTCCTGTACATGATGTCCTGCCTTCAGAAAATGAAACAATGTTACTGCAAGTTTTGCCGCATCATAAGAAGCATAATCGCAGAAAGTGGGCTACAAGGTTATCAGAAGAACGCCGTTATCAATTTATGCGGAGTTGCATGCGGAGAAATGAATCCATTAAGTAGCAGAAAAGAAGAATGGAAATACTAGCAAAATTAAGCAAGAAAGTTTTCTATGAAGTTTGTAATGTAGAAAGAACAATATGGAGACTATAAAAAGTGACCGAGCCTACTACAGAAACCCAAAACTTCATGTGTGAAATCAAAGGTGGCAACTGTGCAATTGCTATATCCCTCAATAAAAATTTCATCTAAGGGCAGAGGGATAAAAAGTTTAACCTTCTCTGCAAATTCAAAAAAGAGAAGAGTCTCTACCATGGGAAGCTCAATCAGGTTATATTTTG
>CATIWR010062973.1:0-10785 GCA_949677035.1 Omphalea diandra
AGCAGTGAATGCTTCCAATGATTCATCTTGTTGAGATCCACCATCTGCTTGTGCATCCCACAATTTCATTGATATAACAATCACTTCAGCCTGCATTCGAAGATCATAAAGAAATTTCTTCACATCAGCTTTCAATTCCTCCGCATCTGAATCTTCCTCAGCAATGCAGAAGACCTGAATTTTGCAACTCTCAAAACTCTCCTTGGTAAGAAGGAGCTGGGAAAGAAGAAGCATCAGACCACCATCTCTAACAATCCAATATAAATCAATGGTGCCGTACTGCCTCTGATACTCATTGGGCCACTCATCAAGACCCTTGACAATAACAACTGCTTTGTTTGCAACAATGCAGTCATTAATTATTCCAACAAAGGTGGCTGGGATTTCAGTTAGGTTTTCACGCCGCCATATTTCAGGATATCTCATCACCACAATGTTGGGCTTAAGGTTACCAAGGCCCATAGTCTGGATAATTCCACGAAAGCCTTCAGACATGTTGGGGGCCACAACTATCTCTGCGACACCTTCACAATTCTTGTAATCAATATATGTACCAAGTTGCTTGCACGCTGCCTTGGCATCTTCAGCACATTCATGGTAATCTCCATCCAATATAGATACGAAGATAGACATCCCACGGCCCTTTTTCTTCATGCAATTTGCGAAGTCAGCAAGTTTGGGATGGCAAGGTACATTTTCTGGTAGCTTTCCCCATGGCCTGCAGAATATAAGGGGGATGGGATACCAATTCTTTGGGTGGACTTGGCTAGCTGGAAATGCAATCATATGTGAATCACAATGAGAAGATGCACATAAATACACAGATAATTAAACAGAAGGGACAAACTCAAACTATCTTAAAAAGCTCTATGGTGACCACAACTTTCTCAAAAAGCAAGTTCCTGGATTCAAGTTGTTAATTGAAACTACAAACAGAAATCTAGCATACAAATAGCATAACATGTATATCTCAAATGGCACAGGGCACAGCAAATTAAAGTTGCCATTAATAATTCTGAGGCTTTAACATTTACCCATAATAATCTAGATTAAAAATAATAAACAATATAATACAACTAAAAATAGATATGATAACACATTATTGAAATTAATTTAAACCAGGGGGCAGGGGGGGAATGAGAAATGCTACTTCCTGCATCTGAACTTTGAAAAACCAACCTCCATCCAAACGTTTTTAAAACCGGACAGGTCAGTGAACCGGTCGGCTGACTGGTCTGCAGTTCAGCCGGTCCAACTGGTTCAACTGATCTGATTCAATAATAAACAAAGTTCGAAAAATATTATTAAAATAGCTTCAAAAATTCAGAAAAGATATTAAAAATATATCAATATAATTATAATAATTAAAAATAACAGTAAAAACCGGTTTGAGTCAAACCGGACAGGTTACTGGTCTGGTTCCCGGTTTTTCCGGTTCGACCAGCCAGTCTGGTCCAGTGTTCAAAACATTGCTCCACCCTTCAACACACACACACACACAGAGGAAGCAGCGACACCACAGAAAGCCAGAAAGATGGCTCATAATATTTTCAAGTAATTAAGAGTTCTGCAAGAAAATTCTATCATATTGTACTGGATTTAGAACAGCATACACACCTCCTAGCGATCGAAGGCTACGAAGAGCTAACTGAAAATATGCACTCTTGAAGCCATCACCCCAATCCCCAGCCTTTCCTTTGATGCTCACATAATAATATATAAGACTTGCAAGGGCCAGAGACACGATAGTGAATGTCCAAGATATCAAGAACATAATAACTGCAGGAAAAAACATAGAAACAGTAAGATCGCATGAAAAACCATATTCTGACTCGCATGCATATATAATAAGCACCACACATCTTGGCACATCTACAGATGCAAAGAAGTACACACTTATACACAAACTTTGACACGTTTGAGTAATGCCATGATAGCTCTATGAATCCTTGCTTAATGATTACAGCCACTTAGATTATAATTTTGCAGTCCTATGTTTTGTCATGATTTCCTAGACAGATAAACCATGACCAAAATTTTGCAAACTATGGCCTGAACCTATAAAAAATTTCAAACTAGGTTAGCAAGAACAGTAAGCTCACTGTTGGGATCGAACTATGAGCGGCAGGAAAGAGATTAATAGGCATGTTGGAGTTAAAAATGCATTGGCTAAAGTAGAATCAGCCTGTTTAATACACATCAGATTTTGGGTTAAAACAAGTCGGTTGTTATACATGCATCATTTGAAGAAAACTGTGCAGCAATAAATGATGAACCTCATACTCTTTAAGTGACTGGCATAATACTCCAGAATATGTATCGATATAATGCACTCAAAGCTTGCATCAAATGAGCAGGCCCAAAAGGACAAAAGCTATGGCATTTTTCCCATTCTTCACAAACTCAATGACGAAGAAATCAGATTTCCAGAAGCAACCTTCAGTAATACTAATTGCAAGTTTTACTCATTTCCTATTACCCATAGAATGGACACAAGATTTCAAAAACTTAATTCAGAAAACTTGATTGTAAAGGGGGGAATTGGCTAAGAGGATATCCCTCTCTTCATAGTGTATCAACTATCATAGAGCCCCGATGTTATTTCTAGGCAACAACAAACTGTAGCAGGAGAATTGAAAAGCTGCAAGTACTGATACCTAGTATGTTTAGTAGTTCTTCACAGCACAGAAAGCATAGTAAAATAATAAGCATACCAATACAAAGTGATGCTCCAAGAAGAGAGAGGCTCCAATGGTGAAACTTCCACCGCGGACGCCAGCTAGGAGCATCTAGAAGATCCAGAAGGAAGCAAGACAAGTTCACACCAGCGTAACACAGAAGAAAAAACATAGTTATAGTCGGTGTGATAAGATCCAGATTTCCAATAACAACACACCCGATACAAATAAATGCTGTAAAGAGGGTGGCAATGTGAGGCTCATGCCCATCTGCAACTTTGAAATAGTTGAGAACAGGCAGAATATCATCATTTGCAATTGCAGCAAGAAGGCGCGGAGCACCTGTCAGGCTTTGAAGAGCTGCTCCTAAGGTTGAAAGAATAATACCAATGTATACGATTGCCGGAAAAGGCCACGCAATGGTGGCTGTAAGTAGCCTACATTAAAGATACAATTCAGCAACAGTAAAGACCAGTAGAAAGAAAATAGTAGTTCCAATTTCATCAACTCAAACAAGCAGATATATTCTACAATTTTTCTCTACAGGATCAACTATATGTCAATATTTTAATTCAATAAAAAAAATATCAGGGAAAACAAAACTCAGATGGAAATAATATAATAAACTGGGAAAATAGTTAAATTAAGCAAAAATGTAAAATAAAGCAAATCAAGGCAGACAAATTAAAGCTGTTCCACCTTTGGCACAAGAGCAACTGCACAACTCCAAAACCAGTGAGAACAGGAAGTTGTCCTAAGATATAATATCTGCTTAAAAGGCATCAAAGAATTGTTCCCATCTATAACCCTTGTACTCTTGCCCGCATATTGATATTCTCCTTATCATGATACCTAACGTTCATGAATAGGTTCAAAATCATCTCATACAGAAGCAAAGTGTACAATCCATACTAAATTTACAAACAACTCAAAGACAGACATTGAAAATGGAGGAAGAATCCACAACTCGCAAAAACTAATTTTGCCAAATAGAAAGACGATGAGTTATTCATATAAATAAATGGGAAAACTAGGTGGCAAGGATGATGATATATGCCTGCAGATATCGTTGCCCATGTTTCATAAAATCAAGAATCTTCTTCTAAAAAAATATAAAGAATGGCCCTGCAAGGTATATGCCTCACAACTTGTTGAATAGCTTAAGGAAACTAGATATTAGATAACAATATACAGATCAACAACATGCAAAAATAGGAAAAATACAAATAAGGATCTCAAGCATTACAGAGAAATTAAATTTCAAAGTTTAAGAAAAACAAAGATGTGACTTGTTTGCACAATAGAGCAATTTGGAAGACAAGCAAATACCTGTCCGTTAAAAGTTTCTCTCTGGTTGCAAGTGCTCCAAAAAATAACACAGAAACAAGGTATAGCATAGTAGTTGTCAAAGTTGCAGCCAATGTACCAATAGGAATTGAACGCTGAGTGTCCTTGAGTGAGGCTGATCTATTAGAACCTGCCATAATTCCCGTTACAGCAGGGAAAAACAGACCAACCAATGCACTGAAAAAAGCCCAAAAGAAAAAAGTTAAGAGCAAGCATGAAATGGATTCCATCCCAGCATTGTTTCTGAGAAACACTGCCATCTGCCATGCTTCATTAATGTTTTGTTGACACATCAGAATTTGGAGGCACTAAAATCATAATTCAAATTGTAATCCATGAAGGAAGCTTGTAGGCACTAAAATTGTAATTCAAATTCTAATCCATGAAGGAAGCCATCAAGAAAGGTATCACTAACACATATCTTAATATCATAACTTTACCCACTAGGACAACAAAATTACAAGAATACAACATAATTGTCAGACAGCTTTTTTTTATTATTATTTTTTGCCCCAAGGGCAGGGGGTTGGGAGATATGTGCAATAGATATAAAAGATGCATTGTTATAAAACTCAAAAGTACCAATAATTCATTGGCCTCCTCCAATCCAATTATTTAGTGCAACTAGGATGAGACTAAATCAAATAAGAATAAAAGAAAATTTACTTGAAGTTCCAGTAAGTCTTTCCTTCAGGATCAGGTATTCCAGCATTATTGGTAAACTGATAATCTGAACTCCAGTTATCTTTAAAGCTTTCCAAACTCAAGCCCGTGATACCAGCTACATCCATCATTGCAAGAGTCAAAATTATTTTCTCAAACAATAAAAAAAAAAATGCAAATATAATAATAAAAAAAAATAAGAATAAGACGAATAAGAATAAGAACAAGAAGTATGAAGAATAAGAATAAGAATAATAACAATGACAATACCAATAACAATAACAATTAAAATTACAACTACAACAACAATAATAATAATAACGGACACAAAAATACACACACATAGATGTCCAAGAAACCAAAGTTTAACCTCATGAGCACATTTCCCTGAAATACACTCATTTCCAAAGTTTGATTAAAAATAAAATAAAAATTGAATAGAAAATCCATAACTAACACATCATATTAAAGTGAATCTAGATTCACTAACAACTGAACTGTTTCATTTGATAATTAACCAAACAGGGAAACATTGGTGCATCTTGCCTTTTGCAGAGGTGTGGATAACAAAATTGCGACAAAAAAAAAACAATATTGCAACACCACCTGTAAAATCTTACGCTGCAGCAAGCATCTTTGTACAACACTTTCAAGTGAAGAGCAAAAAATATCAATAAAAGACCTAGGCAAATAAGCACAAAATGGAGCAACCAATAACAAGAAGCGGAGAAAGCAATTTCCAATAGTTTGAGAAACCTATATACTATTGTATAGAAAAACTCCAGAAACTACCTTGAGCAGTACAGTAAACTGCTCTCTAATAGTCACAAACATTGGAAACTCTAAATAATACTTGCTTCAGAAGGGCCAAAAGATGATGTAAGGAAACTTCTAAGGTGGATCAGTCAGTTATATTTTGAAATCAAAGCAGGTATGTATGCATATATGTATGTGTGTGTGCGCGTATTTCCCACAGAAATAATCTATCTCCATGTGTGTGCGTATTTCCCACAGAAATAAGCTATCTCCATGCCTTACTTCACTTTGAATTCTCTTCTCTTTTTTGTTACAATTATTTTTATTTTATTAGAAAATAGTTCTAATGCTTCGTAATTTTATATATTCATACTTCAGTTCTAGAATAAATTTGACAAGGCTAAGGACAAGCTTTTTCTCCTTAATACTAATAGGATCAGTTATAACAAGCAACATTTTGATATTCAGGAAACTTAGCAAGAAAAAGGTTTTATGATTGAACTGCCAAATATGATGGAAATAAAAATCCAAGTCCCAAATGCTTTGTTTTGTATTGAAAAGCTAGGACCTAGAAATTCTTGTAAATCTGATTCATTTTCATCTATGAAAGGATCATATATCACAACTTCCAGAAAAAATTGTTTCAGCGTAAGGTAATAAGAATATTTCCAATTTAGTCTCTGCTCCTTCATTGATCATATTTCATGATGCCCTATTCACTTCACAATTGTTCCAGCAATGGTCTCACCAAACCTATCTCTCTCTCTTTAAAGTGTTTCTCAAGTTAATCACAAGCATGAGAAAGAACTATCAGAAAAATAATCAGTTTTACTTGATACAAACTTAGCTCCTCCTCCCTCTATCAAAATCACATATCAAAGTCTTGAGTTTAATATAATTCAACCAACAGTATAGTCCTTTTACACACCAGAAGGATGTGTTTTCTAACCAAAACCACATAGTTTTGGAATGTATTTTCAACAAAAAAGAACATACTTTCCTTTAAAAACACACCATTTCTCTACAAAAGAACTAATGCATTGAATTTTAAAAAATTCAAGAACCAAAGTGCATAATTTTGAAAAAGGAATGACAGCAATGTATTAACCCAAAGCTCGGGGTTTTATTGGTAATTTTCTTAAACACAAAAGGACAAATAAAACTGGAGATTAGTATGCCATCAATAGCTGCATAAAACTTTAATGAAAACATCATGAATAAGAAATGGTTACCAGTCTGCATCATTCCATATGTACAATAATTCATATCAATTAGCAAATGAACCGTAAAGAGAGTATATCCATAAAAATTAAGAACTCACTTGTTGGCTTATTCTTTCTTGCCGCAAATGTTCCAATAAATATGCAGAACAAGGAGAATAAAACAGGGATGAGGAAAGCAGGTGCAACTCGGTTAATCATTTTCACACCACCAAACACAATGAAGCAAAGGATGAGAGTCACAACAATCCCATAAATCTGCAGGTCATGTGAACTTGGACTTTCTATAGGTTCTGAAGTAATTGTGCCATTAACTTTCGTAACAGTCTCTACATTGGAAATATGGGGGGAAAACAAAATAAATTAGTACAATGGTCATTTCAATATATGGTTTAAGGACTGTACCCAGCAGAAAGTTTTTAATCATTACCTCTAAATATTCCAGCTGCAGGCACAGCTTTTAGAAAAGTTTCTACAGCTCCCAACACATAACTAAACAGAAAACAAAACAAAACAAAATGGAAAGCATGTTAAAACAAGTGTTTCACAGTTCAAAGATAAGCCTCAAATTCATCATCCTTATGGTCATTGACTTCCTCAACCATATAAATCACTGTGGCATCACCAAGAAAAAGTTCATAGCGTCTACTCACAGAGATCCAGCAACTGCATTCCCAAGGAAGAAACATAGTCCAATGCTAACTCCAACCTCTGGGCCAAGAGCACGACCAATGAGATAATATGGGCCCCCTCCCTAGAATAAAAAATGACAACCAAATTGCTTAAAAACAATAAACAATCAATGAGATAGTGGTGGAAGTCAATAAAATAATAGCTTATAAAACACTGAACAGGAGCACAACTGAATAGTACACATCAACCAATCCACAAGCACCCAATGCAAGAAAATATGCAAAGTAACATGTAAATGCACTATATTAAGCATTGGATGTGAAAATATAGATGTAAATGAATCCAAACCCAGAAACAGAAATGACAATGTAATATGTTCTACTCCATAAAGAAATCAGTTGCAATATTGGTGAGGAGTACAACTATTAACCCCAAGCAGTGGATCAGGGTGTTCAAGCAAAGAATGAACAAACAAAAAGGACAATTACCAAGCTAGGTACAAGTAGCTTTGATATATTAAGAAAATTTGTCCTTGATTCTGGCGCAAGGTCTTAAATAGTGATCAGTCATTATGGTTGCAATAGCGTCATGGTGTTGCAAAGTGCCATGCTCAAAGCTATCCTGAGCCACATCAATAATACAGGTGACACATCTGTGATTAAAAAAGAAGAAAAAAAAAAAATCCCTCTCCCCTACCAAGGTAGTTAAAAGCGCTAGGGGCAACTAAGGTGATAAGTCTTATGATTGCCCAAGGCGCAAGGCACAACAAAAGCACTCGCCCGATTGAAGCGATGAGCAGGTTTTTGTAAAAAATTATATTTCCATCCAGGTTCTTTTTTGTTTTCATTGGATATGGAAAAATCAATTATAGGCTGCTGAAATAGAATTAAACAAAAAAAAAAATGACTACATATAATAATCGCTTGAGAAATAAAGAGAGAAAATACTATATAAAACAAAAAAAAAGCTGAATGAATATATAAATAAAATGGGAAAAAAAGTGCTTAAAAGTTAAAAAGGCGCTCATTTGCCTTTGTTTTGGTTGGTCATGGCTTGGGACTGCTCTTAAAGTGTTGAAGAATTGAGAAAGACAACTTTCTTTTTGTTTTTTATTTTAATTTTGATACTAATGTACTTGAATTGAATTGAAGAAAGGTAGCTTTTGTTTTTTACTTTAATTTGAATTAAAGTTTTAAACGGTAACTTCCTTTGTTTTAGTTTCCTATTTCAGTAGGAAACTTCCTTGATTTTTGATATAAATGCCCTAATAAATATTCGACTTTCCAAAGGAAAACTTTTAGATTTCCTATACAACTTAAATTTATTTAAATATCCCTAAGTTTAGGAGTTATAAGTAGGTATTTTAGGAAAAGAAGTTAGCCTTTATTTTTTTTTTTCAAATTTCAGAAACGTTTATAATATATTTTGTGGTAGAGGTGCAGATTTTTGCACCTCTCACCTATGGAAAAGGCATCTCCTAGGCACACAAAGCGTGCGCCTCATTGAAGGCACCTCAACCTGGAGGTCTAGAGGCGCTTTTGGCCTTGTGCGCCTAGGCGAGCGCCTCATGCCCCTCTGACTACACTGTCTGCCACTTCCTGTATTGGAAAATATGTATTGGTTCCTTAGCCTACCAATATAGGATTCACCATTTCAGGACTGTTAAAAATTATTGGATCCATGGACTTAACTTGTTTGGTTTTCACAAACCTGGACTTAAAGTATTAGCCTTACATCAAAAACACGCCAATTGGACTTGGACTTTGTCTCTAATTGGACTGAAATAGACTTGTAATGTCAGGTAGACTTCCACTAAAATGGCCTAAGCCGTTTTAGTTTGGCTCTCTCAACATATATATATCGCTTGTTTTTCTCTTCTACATCCAATGTGGATATTTGTTCCAAATCCAAACTCATTCTTTCAACACCCCCCCTCAAGTGCAATTAGGCTTAGGCTTGCTTTTGGAGTTTAGTTGTCACTAGCCCAAATACCAACTGACTGGTTTAGGCCTCAGGTCCTTTTAGCTCTATTGGGTCTCCTTCAATTCAGTTTTCAAACTTGCTTCAAGCTTCAGACACATGGTTCATGATTAAATCGGTCTGGGTCCTCTACTTTATGCAAGCAATCCAAATCTTCCAAGTTCAACCTCTTAGCAACCTTCTGTGAGTGGGTTGAACACTTGGACATTCTCCACAACCTCCAAGATCACTTGGGTTATTAGGGCACCACTTCGCACAGATCTCTAGGATCACTTGGCCTGCTAGAGCACCATTCTAACACCATATTAGAAATTATTGGATCCGTGGACTTAACTTGGGCTTGAATGTTAGATTTGCATCAGAAACACACCAATTGAACTGAAAATGAGCCTGTAATATTGGGTAGACCTCCACCAAAATGACCTAAGCCTTATTAGTTCAGCTCTCCCAACATATATGTGACTTGTTTTTCTCTTCTATTTTTGACTTAGAATATTTGTTCCACATCCAAACTCATTCTTCCAACAAGGGCAATGAATCGGATACCGATTGACAAAGTCTAATATATTATGATACATAAGGGCTGAAACAGCATTGCCTTTACTAAAGGCAAAGAAAAAGAAGAAAAGAAGGAACTTAGGATGGAGAAAGAGGATATAGGACCAATCATGCTTAGGTCAGGAGTTGGGTGGCTGGACACTTTTACTCGTTTTTCTTTTCCCTTTTTTTTTATAAAAAAAAAAATTCAACGAATGTTTTCTTATTTTCAAGGCCCAGCATCTCGTGAGCCTTAAAAATTATCTGGTTTGTTACTGGAGCTCGATTATATGTTAAAATAATTTTCAAAGCTTATTTCTTTTTGTTTTGTACTCAAGCCCTCAAGCCTCATTTATTACTTTCTTGCATCAACTTATCATGGAAAGAAGTTTCCACATGACCGCATTTGCATAAAATTAATACAATTAAATGGTTGTTGATTTAAGTCTTGAGTAGCCACATCATGCAAAACTGCTAAATAATTAGGACTAGATAACAGTTCTAAATGACATAGTAATGTTATGTTGACCATCCCAGTGGTGCTGCCGTAAGTTTTTTTTAAATAGAAAAAATGACATAGCAATGTTATGTTGCATATCCACTACCACCAAATAATGAGCCATTGCATTAATAAATAAATAAATAAAAGGAAAGGGACAATGGAGATGGTCTGGGAAGATCCAATGTTGACCAATATGAAAGGTTGAGCAGTACAAGTTAATGTAAATAAGTAGATGAGCATGTCAAGCATAGTTGTTGAAGGCACAGGCGCACTAAGGCGCAAAAAAGTCTTAAAGACTAGGCACAAGGCCCAAATGCATGCCTGAGTGACATGAGGTGCAAAAGGCAAAAACAAATAAAATAACTCTAACCTCTTTTCTTCTCGGGGGGCGCCCCCCCCCCGCCCCGCCGGGGGTGTGTGTGGTGATTGTGGGTGTATAGATTTGAGGAGTTGTATTGTTTTTTGGGGG
>CATIWR010062975.1:0-38457 GCA_949677035.1 Omphalea diandra
AAGTTTTGAGATCCTAACATTTGATACATCCATGGTTATAAGTATGTCAAAATGATTATGAATGCTTGGTATGCAACTATGGCATGATTCATGCAAGTGGACCTAGTGTTTATGCATATTTTCCTTATATGGCAGCCTGAGCTTGTTACACTCTCACAACAATAACTCTAGATATAATTATCCAAATGACTTGATTATTTTTTTTCAAACAAACTAGACACATAATGAGACAACATATTTGAATTCAGGCCAATATCAAACACACAGAAAATGTGGTGAATTTTTAAATTTTGCCCTGTTGTAATGTCATCTCAGTCTAAGTAGGTCTTACATTCCTGAGTGTATCTCAAATTGTACAAATCCAAGTGAAATAATAATCTACCATCAGTTACAAAACATATAAATTAACATTTATCATGGTTTACTCATTGTCTAATTCATCCTATAAGGTCACCAAAACAAAGGACCAATCTTAGGGTGAGCAGGTTTGTAACATGTTGACAAACAATCATGATGATGGGACAATATCTCAATAACCATGCTCGATTTGGAAAAAATATTTCACAGGTATGTAGAGCAGACATAAATATACAACTTTCAAGTTCGGATCATCATCAAATTCTGAATCTATGGCCATCAAATTCTTAGAAAATAAAATTAAAAGAAAGGTGGGGTTTCATCCGAGTACATGGTCAATCCTAATCAATGAGCCATATCTCTTTCCACACAACAAATAAGTAAAAAATTATTTATAGGTATTTATAGGGGATATAATCCTAAAAGTTTCATGTTTCAAACTTTGTCAAAATTAGAACATAAGGCCATCAAAATATAAGAAAACAGAAAGACTGAGGTTATCTTGGTTGGTTGTGAACCAGCCCTAACAAAGGAGCCATAACTCCTCACACACACCAAATCAAGCAAAACTGTTTCATATAAATTTATATGGGATATAAAGGTACAACTTTCATATTTTTCACTTTCCCTAATTCCTCTTCTAAGGTTATAAAATTGTGGGTACAAAATCCTGCTCTAATAGCAAAATCCAACACAAACAGCTCTTGTTCTCTTGATTTTCAACTTCCATCCAAGAGCTCTACCTCAATTACTCCATAATTCTCACTAACCATGCATGATTAACATGTCATGAGAGGTTAATTTCATTTGAGAAGAAGATAAATTAACTTACCTATTATCCCAGAATTAGAAAACCTTAGGATTCTTTTCTAGGCAGCTCACACTTCTTCCTCTCCTTTTTCCTCTTCTTCTTCTTCTTCTTTTTCTTCTTCCTTTCTTTCTTTCTTCCTTAGCTCTCTCTTTCTTATGTTGTACCTCACGTCTAAGCTCTATATTCTGATCCTAAAGGGTCAAAATTCCATTCGTAAACCTATTGTAACAAGACAAAATCATTGTGTTGCATTCCTATTGGTTGGAAGTTCACTTTCCTCTTTTAGTCCCTTTTCTTCACTCCTTAAGCACCTCCATCCATCTCTTAATTCCTAGATGCTCCTTATACTTTAAAATAAGCTCTATAAAACCATTATTTTATGATGCTCTAACATGCACACAACATAAAATAATTTGCCATGTAACTATACAAACATTACATATATGTTCAAGTGTCCCAAATGCAATGGTGCATGTGTCATCGTCGTGCTTATCCAATTCACATGTCTAAATGATTATTTATCCAATGCATATGTTTATGTGGGATTTCATATCATTTATGTAATGAATATATTCATGTGATAATTCCAATGAATATGGATAGGGATATTACATGGAATTCTCAGTAGCTAAAGACTCAACCTCCTTAGCTAGAGTTTTTTTACTCTTAGCATAGTCCTTTAAGGATTTATTCTCTTTCTTAAGAGAGGAGGTCCTAGACTTAAGAGTCTCAACTTTCATGCTCAGCTTGGTGATAATTGAATATAGCTTATCTCTAGAATAAGAATCAAGAGGATTGATCGCATGATCACCATCAATTTCACTATTATTGTTGGACGAGTGCTCACTTGAGGATTCATCTAATTTGTCCTCAATTGCCATGAGACAAAGATTAGCTAGCTCTTGTCTGGTATCCTCCTCATCAGGTTCAGAGTCATTTATGTCATCCCAAGTAGCTTTATACACTTCCTTATCTCTTTTGGAGGTGTGTTTCTTGGTAAGAGCTCTGCTCCTCTTCAGCTTAAGAAATCTGACTTAATTTGCCCTCTCCTATTACATTCATAGCAAATGATTTGACTCTTACTGCTTTTCTTCTTATACCTCCTTGCCTTCTTGCTCTTTTGATTTGAAAGAAATTTCTTCACTTTATTTGTTATGAAAGTAAGGAGCTTTTCTTCACTACTATTTTCATCATCAATAAAAAAAGATGTTAGCAAATTTTTTTAAAAAAAAAAGGATTCAAGGAATAACTTTTTGGCTTTTAGGGCCAAATCTTTCTTTCTCACTTTAAAGCTTTCAACTAGCTTTTTAAGAGTGATTTCATGGGCTGGTAGCTTTCCCATGAGCTCATCTAATGATAAGACTTCCAACTTGCTAACTTACTCTATTGTTGTCTTTTTGGCTTCCCACTTGTCTTTAGGAAGTGTTCTTAGGATAATTGCTACCATATCCTCATTGGAGTAGGACTTTCCAAGAGTTTTTCCCAAGAGTTTTGAGAGTGCCTACTATGTCAATGAATCCATTATCCATTTCAATGATGGTCTCACAGGCTGATATATAAATGTTTCATACATGTTAGTATGCATTTGTATCTTTTTCTTTTTGACTTTGTTGGCGCTTAAATATTGAGTCTTCAAGATGTCGCAAATCTCTTTTATTGATGTACACATTTACAGCTTAACGTATTAAGACTTGTGGATTGCACAGAAGGGAATGTGCATAGTTTGTCTATTTTTCAAATTTGCCTTCTTCTTTTTCATTGTTCATTCACTCTTTAGGCTTGGGTACTAGAACAACTCCAACTAGTTTAGATGGGACTTCTCTTCCTTCATCGACATTGTCTCATAGATATATGGTTTCACTATTTAAAAAGATCTCCATATGGTTTTTCTAATACCCATAGTCATGTCCTTTGAAGAATGGCAGCTTGTAGATTAATTATGATTCCTCAAGACTTACCATGATCTTTACTCTAAGCACTTAAGCTTTGAAATAAATATCTGCTCTGATACCAATTGTTGTCCCTTAGTTCCCTAGAAAGGGGGTTGAATAGGGCAATGGAAAGTAAAAATAATAAAAAATACGTGCGAAAATAATAAAGATTTAAATAATAAAAAATATATGTGAAAACAATGAAGAATTGAGATAATAAGTTTATAGAGGTTCGACGCAATACTACCTATGTCCTCGCCTTTAGTTTTCCCATTAGAGCCTTTCAGTATCAAATAGCTTACAGGTCCTATCAACTACCTTTACAATAGTAGTTTTTTAGCATTACCATGTCATTGCAAGTAGACTTTCGGGTGCTACTAAAACCATTTTCTAAAATAGTTTAGAGGTACTACCTTAAACCTTTTTCTAAGAATGGTTTTAGATCTTTTAAGATCTCCTAACCAAAAGCTTTCTCAAAAGAATTTACAACTTCAAGATGAGAAAAAACACTCTTACTCAAGCAATAAACAATATAGAATACAAGCACAAGGTATGCTTGATTTGGTGAGAGTTTTTTGGAAAAGTCTTAAAGCTTGTTCTTCAACTTTGTTTTAAAGATAAGGTTTTCAAGCTTTTGACAATGATCTTCCTTTAAAGCTAAATCATACTTGTTTCACCTTTTTTATTCAAATATTGCTTTCATAATAAAAAATACTCACTTTTGACCATTTTCTCTTCTTATGTCTATTATGGGAGAGTCTTTTTATTGGCAGAGACATAAAACTAGCTATTAGAAATAAGGTTGTCACTCCATGTCACAGAGTAGTCACTCAATGCCGTTTGGACAGTCTCCATGTCTGTTGTTGGGTGAGAATAAAACTTCAACGATCGTTGATCTCATTCAAATGCCATTTGAAACTAGTTGTTAGAGAGAGAGATTTGCATAAATGCTTCTGTTCTGACTTTTTCAATTTTTTAGTCACCAACTCCTTCAATGACTATTGGAGCTTCTCAATTCCTATTAGAATTCAACTTTAAATCCTGTTGAGATATAGATAATGCCCATTGTAAATTTCTAAGAGAAAGTGAACTTGATGCTCTATTTTCCAAGATTTTCTACAGTACTTCAATGACTATTGGTAACAATGCCCGTTGAAAAGATCTCAATGTTTATTGCAAATATGAAGGTGCCCATTAGAGGGTTTAGAACCTTTAGCTTTGCCTATGTGCTTTTCTAATGCTTATTGGTAAAAATCCAATGTCTGTGTCAAGACTTTAAGAGTTTTGTTCACATAAAGTCACTTAGTCCAACACCTATTACGAAAATGTAATGCTTGTTGATATATCAATGAGTGACTCCTATTATTATTGAAGATCAACTTTCAAGGCTCAAGTGTTTGATACATCCAATGCCTGTTGACTTTTGAGAGAGCCATTCGTTAAGGGTTCTAGAGACTTTTACTCATACTTGGGTGATGCTCCAATGCCTATTGAGAATCTTCAATGCCTGTTGATGAACTACCAATGCCTATTAAAATGCAGCAACACCCATTGGCTTTGAATACTTAGAGTTTTTATTGAAACTCTTTTTCCAAAAGCCATTGATCAAAAGATTGAAGTACCTGCAAGATTTTACACATTAAATTATATAAGAGTTAGCTTTTAGATGTGTTTGTAATCATTAAAACAAGCTTGGTTCACCAAACTCCCAAGTAAAGTTCAACATTCTTCCCCTTTTTTATGATGACAAAAAAATCTATTAGGGTTAATCAATCTTGCAAATAACTATAAATGTACATCATATGATCCTTAAGTATAAACTATCAATCAATGTGATTCAAATTCAAGTGCATAAGTTATAATAGATCATGTTACTCCTCCTTTGTTTCAAATTTTATGTACTTGTTAAAGCAAGTTGCATGTTATACAGACATTTTCCTTATCTCTTTCATGTAAATATACCTTCTTCTTTACCTTGGCTTATTTTGTGTAAATATGCATTCTCTTTTACCTTCGCTTGCTTTCTCATATATTCTCCCCCTAATTGAGTTACTTTTACTCTTGCTTTTCTTTCCTTCTCCCCTTTTGTCATTATCAAAAAGTGACACACAAGTATAGTAATAACAAAGGAAATGGAAACACAAATGATAGTATAAGCAAAGAGAGAAAATATTTATAGCACAAAACATGTTGTCTCTTATATCAACTATTTTGAGAAAATGAGGATAAAGATAAAAAAGATGAAACAAAGTTAAATATGCAACACAAGATAGAAGGGATGATTAGATGTAAGGGCCTAGGGTTGGTTATAAGGTTTATCCTTGGGCTTAGTTATTGCATCTAACTCTGTTGGAGTGGTTGGAGTTCTAAGTTATAGATTTAAACTTTTCATTATCCAATCGAAGGTTTGGTTGACATCCTTCATGTCTCTTTGGAGTTTTACACCTTTTGGTGAATAGAGATAATAAAGGACTCCACTTATTAAACTACACTAGAAATGGTTGCCAGTTGATCAAAAATCTTCTTTTCAAAGTTAGAGACAGGTATAGCAGGAGTAGGAGCACTAGTTCTAGTCCTTCAATAGCAGTAATCCCTATTCTGATGGCTTCCTCAACATCTTCATCTTCTTGTTCTTATTCAAGGATCTCTCCTTCTTATAGAATTCTCTTGATTAAGCCAAAGTTCAACCTTTAAAAGATTCTCATGCTCAACAACATCTATTCCAAATAGATTCATTGTGTGGTTGTTTCTCTAACACAATGTTTCTTTCCTTAAGTTCTTTCTCTATTGTTGGAATTACCTTTACATACTTGGCAATTTTGGTAATGTAGTGACCCATCACAAATTCATTACCTTTATCTATTTGTCCATCAATCCATTACATAAAAAACAAAGGGGTGTTGATTTTTTATTGTTCTATTGATTTTTTTTATTTGTTCTTCATACACCAGAGATAGAATAAGTATGTGATGGTGCAGGTGCCATTGGATTAAGTTCTCTCGTCGATGTTCCAAGTAATGAATCATTGTGCTATTTTTAAAGCTTAGCTTTTTATCTTTGATGTCTTGCTAGTTATTGCTATTGTTGTTACTCTTCCCATCTATTATTGACTTCCATAATTGATTTACATCTACTTTGAAGGTATGAGGAGGCTTTGTTATTCTAGTAGTGGTAGCATCAAAGCATTTTGCCAATTCATTCGACCTTAGAGTATGAAGGATTTCACAGGCTTACACTAAAACCTTTCAAGTGTTTTTACAGGCTCACACTAAAACCTATTACAATTGGTGTTTAATGCTCACACTAAACAATCACTTAAAGCATAAAGAAGAATTGAAAGAATGAGTAGCAAATTTGCAAGAGTTTTGTTACAAGTTAATGAATTCTCTTGCATTTACATCTATTTGGTGGAGTATTTATAGCTTATACCCACTAAAGAGATGTTAGACTATGAAGCTCATTAAATCTTTAAGACATGCTAGGCAGATTCTGCATTAATTGCATGACAGGCAGGAGTCACGATTACAAATGAAGTTTCGCGATTATGACATTTCAATTTCCATACAGGAGCCAAAAATTGCTACGAAAAACCCTATTTTCATCTAACGGCCGCTCCACGTGTCAGCTCCTTATTGGTCCATCAGGAAAATATAGTCATTACTTTCTAATTGCCTACAAACTCTGCGGTCGCAATCAGTCCTTGTACAGGGCGTGACTGAGATGCGAATTCTTCTATTTAAAGGATAATTTTCATGAATCGCGGTCGCTACCCATAATGTCACCCTCATGAATTTTGTTCTTCAACGGATACTTGGGACACTTAGCAAGTTGTGGTTGTGGACTTGATTCCCTTTTTAGTCACTATGAAAGTTGTGTTCGCAATAGAGAATCGACAGTGACCGTGAATTCATCTGTGACTTTGACACTCCCATCTTTGGATGAGTCGCAGTAGCGATGAAGCCTGTGAATTCATCTGGCCTAGTTTCACCCTATTCTTGAGTTAAGTCATTGTCATGAATTAAAAGTTACAGACCGCGAATTTGGACGAACTTTACCTTCTTGAAGATTATGAAATCCATCTAACTTCCACTTGAAAGTCTAACTTAATTCTGCCAAACAACACTTAATGGAAACATTAAGATTGATCAATCTCCTTTGTCAAGATCAAAAGAGGTCCAAGACTTAGGATTAACCATCCTAGTCCAACATGATCGTACCTTCTTAAGCATATGCATGGAAATTTTTGAACCTCTTGGAAGGTTGATGAACCAAGCTTGTTTTGATGATTATAAACATATCTAAAAGCTAACTTTTATCCAAGTTTGAGTGTAAAATCTTGCAGGTACATTAATCTTTTGATCCAAAGCTTTTGGAAAAAGAGTTTATTGAAAACCCTAAGTATTCAATAGGCATTGAAGTGACACCTAAATATGAGTAAAGTCTTTTGGACCCCGCAACTAGCAACTCTCTCAAGGTACAATAGGCGTTAGGTGACTCAAACACTTAAGTTTTACAAGCTAACCTTCACAATGGGCATTACATTTTCGCAAAGGGCGTGGCTCATCAATACCTCAACAGGCATTGCATTTTCACAATAAGCATTGGACTAAGTGACTTGATGTGAATCGAACTCTTAAAGCCTCAAATCGGTGTTGGATTTATACCAACAGGCATTAGAAAAGCTCTTAGGCATAGTTAAAATTTTTGGATCCTCCAATGGGAGATGTTAAAAAGTTCAACAAGGATTAAGAACCTTTTCAACAAGAATTGAAAGCAAGCCAACAACCATTGAAGCATTGTAAAAAATCCTGAAAACAAAGCATCAAGTTCACATCCTCCTAGAAAATTACAACGGGCATTGCCCATACCTTAACAGGAGTTGAAGTTAAATTCCAATAGGCATTGAGAAGCTCCAAAAGTCATTAAAGGAGTTAGTGGCTAAATAATTGAGAAAGTTAGAAAAGGAGCATTTAGTCAGATCTCTCTCTAATAGCTAGTTCTAACGGTCATATTAATAAAATCAACAGTCGTTGAAGTTGTATTCTCACCAAACAACAAGTGTAGAGATTTTCCAACAGGCATTGAGTGACTACTCTATGATATGGAGTGACAATCTTCTTTCTAATGGCTAGTTTCATGTCTCTGCCTATAAAAGGACCCTTCCATAATAGAAATAATAAGAGAAAAATGATAAAAAAAAAAAAAATAGTAATGTCTATTGTGAAAGCAATCTTTTAATAAAAATGGTGAAAACAAGTGTGATCTAGCATCAAGGGAAGATCATTATCAAAAGCTTGCAAAAGTCATCTTCAAAAACAGAGTTGAAGAATAAGCTTTAAGACTTCTTTCAAAACTCTCCACAAAATCAAACATATCTTGTGAATTTATTCCTTAGTGCTTGTTACTTGAGTAAGAGCATATTTTCTCCTCTTTTAAGTTGTAAATTCTTTTGAGAAAGTTTAGGGTTAGGAGATCTTAGAAGATCCAAAACCATTATCATGAAAGGTTTAAGGTAGTTCCTGCAAACTACTTTGGGAAATGCTTTTAGCAGCACCCAAAAGTCTACTTGTAACGGCTTGGTAATGCCTAAAAACTAATGTTGTAAAGGTGGTTGATAACACTTATAAGCTATCTTGATACTGAAAGGCTCTAATGGGAAAACTAAAGAAGAAGATGTTGGCAAGATTATGTCAAACCTCTATAAATGGGTTGTCTCGATTCTTCATTATTTTTGTACTTAGTTTTAATTGTTTTTACTTGTCATTGCCCTATGCAACCCCCCTTCTAGGGCACTAAGGGATAATAATTAGTATCAGAGTTGGTCTCTCTATATCAAGGCTTTAAAGGCTTAGAGTAAAGATCATGACACATCATGAGGAATCACAATTAATCCACAAGCCATCATTCTTTAAAGGAAATGACTATAGGTATTAGAAAAAATTTATAGAGATTTTTCTAGATAGTGAAACAATAAATCTATAAGACATTGTCAGAGAATGAAGAGAAGTTCTTACTAAATTGGTTGGAGATGTCCTAGTACCCAAACCTAATAGTGAATGGATAGCTAAAGATAAGAAGGTAAACTTGAAAAATAGATAAGCTATGCACATTCTCTTTTATACAATCCATAAATCTCAGTACGCTAAGCTATAAATGTGCACATCGGCTAAAGAAATATGGGACACCTTGCAGACTCAGGATGAAGGTGCCAGTGAAGTCAAGAAGAAAAAGATATAAATACATACTTACAAGTATGATACATTTGTATACTAGTCTAGTGAAACCATCATTGAGATGTACAATAGGTTTATTGACATAGTGGACACTCTTAAAACTCTTAAGAAGTCCTATTCCAATGAGGATATGGTAGCAAATATCCTAAGAATTCTTCCCAATGACAAATGGGAAGCCAAGAAGATAGTAATAAATGAGGCTAATAAGATAAAAGCCCTATCACTATATGAGCTCATAGGAAAGCTTATGGCCTATTAAATCGCTTTTGAGAAGATATCTAAAAACTCTTAAGTGAGAAAGAAAGATTTGGCCTGAAAAGCCAAAAAGGTACACTTTAAATCCCCTTCTTCTTCCTATTTGCTAACATCTTTTTCTAGTGATGATGAAAACAACAGTGAAGATGAACTCCTTACCCTCATAAAAAATTAAGTAAAAAAATTTCTTTTTAATCAAAAAAGCAAAAAGGCAAAGAGGTATAAGAAGAAAAGTAGTAAGAGTCAACTTATTTCCTATGGATGCAATGAGAGAGAGCACATCACATCAGATTGTCCCAAGGTAAAGAAGAACAAATCTCTTACCAAGAAACACACCTCCAAGAAAGATAAAGAAGTATATAAAGCTACTTGGGACAACACAAGCGACTTTGAACCTGATGAAGAGGATATTAGAAAAGAGCTAACCAATCTTTATCTCATAGCAATTAAGGAGAAATATGAAGATCCTTGATTGAGCACTCCTATAGAAATGATAGTAACAGTGATGATGAGCATGAGGTTAATCTCCTTGATTTTTATTATAAAAATGAGTTATATTCAATTATCACCAAGCTTACCATGAAAGTTGAGACTCTCAAGTCTAGCATCTCCTTTTTTAGGAAAGAGAACAAGTCCTTAAAGGATTGTGCTAAGAGTCAAAAGACTCTGGCTAAGGAGGTTGAGTCTCTAACTACTGAGCAATCTAAGCTAAAGGATAATCTTAGTAAATTTACCAAAAAAAAAAAAGGAGAAATTAGACTCCATCTTTGAAATTCAAAGGAGCCCATCCATTAAGCATGGATTAGGATATAATGCTTCTACCTCTATTGCTCCTTCCACTTCTAAGATAGTCTTTGTTAAGGCTAAGGAATTTAGCATGCCTAAACCAATGAAAATACCAAAATTTCCCAAAAAGGGAAATGCCAAGTCCAATAAGGCTAAGTCTCAACCTATTCATACATAACTGAGACATGGTCCTTCTAGAGCTAACTATGCCTGCATGTATCATTCTTACAAGCCTAAGAAGTAAAATCTCTAAAGGCACAAAAATTGGCATAATCATATATATAGGTATACACCTTATATGATAACACCTCACATGAGAAAACTCCTAGACAATTAGATTAAAGGAGTTACAAATCTTATAAACACCATGTGCATGCTCTACCTTGAAATACGACACTAGTGCACTTCAATGGTGGATGCTTTTATAGTGGCATTTATGGCCAAATTGCCTATCACTGCTTTTCTAGAAGGCACGATGAGCAAATGACTAGATCTAACCCTATGGGACCCAAAAAGAATTGGGTACCTAAGACTTGATTCTCTTTTTTTATATGTGCTTGAAATCCCAAGATAGAAAATATGAGTGGTATCTTTGTAGTGGATTTTAAAGCACATGACAAGAGAAAGGGAGTTCTTCACATAATTAGAGAAAACTAAAAGATTTGGGAATGTATCCTTTAGGGACAATGGAAAAGCCAAAATCATTGGCATAGGTAAAGTTAGTAAAGATGTTGATTCACCCATCCTTGATAAAATTTTGCTTATTGATGGACTCAAACATAATTTGCTAAGTGTAAGTTAACTTTATGATAAAGGCCTCAGAGTTATATTTAAACCACAAGCTTGTTATGTGTCAAGGATGGGTGACAACAAAATTTTGTTCTTTGGTAAGAGAATTCATAATATTTATGTCATGGATTTAAATTCTCTCATTAATCATGATGCAACATGTTCAGTATCTATAGTGAATAAAGGTAAAACCTGGCATAGAGGGCTAGGACATGTTAGCATCAAACTCCTCAACAAGATGAAAAATAGAAACTTGGTTAAATGTTTACCTAAAATCAAGTTTGCAAAAGAAGGAGTTTGTGAAGCATGTCAAAGGGAAAATAGGTAAAATCTTCATTCAAAGACAAAAACAAGGTAAGTTCATCTAGGCCCTTACAATTACTTCACATGGATTTGTTTGGTCCCACTAGAGTATCTAGCTTAGGAGGCATGCATTATGCATTTGTCATAGTAGATGATTACTATAGGTATACTTGGGTGTTTTTCCTACCTCACAAGGACTTTTGTTTTGATGCCTTTAAAACCTTTGCTAAGAGAATTCAAAACCAAATGAATTTGAAATCTCTTCAATTATAAGTGACCATAGAGGAGAGTTTGAGAATGCTAAATTCCATTGCTTTTGTACTGAGTATGGTATCTCACATAACTTTTCAACTCCTAGAACACCACAACAGAATGGTGCAGCAAAAAGGAAGAATAAAACTCTTCAAGAATTGGCTAGGACCATGTTAAATGAGTATAGTCTTCCTGAGAATGTTTAGGTTGAAGTTGTAACACTTCTTCTTATTTCTTAAATAGAGTATTGGTTAGGCTCTTGTTGAAGAAAACCCCCTATGAGTTGTGGAACAATAGGAAGCCCAAGATTGCATATTTTAGAGTTTTTAGTTGCAAGTGTATTATTCTAAACACTAAAGATAACCTTAGCAAATTTGACTCCAAATTCGATGAAGGAATTTTCCTTAGATTCTTTAGTACCAGTAAAGGATATAAAGCCTTCAATAAGAGAACACTTGTTATTGAGGAGTCTATGCATATTATTTTTAATGAATCTAACCCCACTTCTTTAAGAATAAAAGAAGATGTTGATGATCTTGCAAGTCCCATGAGTGACCTAAATATTAGAAAAAAAAAAAGGAAGAATGTGGATAAGCCATAAGAAATGAAGAGTGAAGAAAATTCAGATAAACCTCCTCCTACCCTAAATGAACAACAAACTCAGTTGCAAAAGGACTGAGTCTTCAAGAAAGATCATCAAAGAGATCACATCATTGGTGATCCATCAAGTCAGGTAACAACTGGATCATCGTTTAGAAATGCATGCACTAGCCTTGCTTTTATTTCTCTTATTGAACCTAAGACCATGGATGAGGCTAGAAAAATTTGAACATTGGGTACTTATTATGCAAGATGTACTCAATCAGTTTGAAAGAAACAAAGAATGGACCTTAGTTCCTAAACCTTAAAAACATTCCATTATTAAAACCAAATAGGTCTTTAGGACTAAACTTGATGTGTATGGAACCATAGTTAGAAATAAGGCTCGGTTAGTAGCCAAAGGCTATAACCCATAAGAAGGACTTGACTTTGATGAGACCATTGCTCTAGTAGAAGAATAAAAGCCATTAGGATTTTGCTTGCATTTGCATCTCATACGAATTTCAAATTACAATAAATGGATGTTAAGAGTGCTTTCTTTAATGGCTACATTAATGAGGAAGTATATGTTGGTCAAAACCTTAGTTTTAAAAGCCTTATATGGCTTGAAACAAGCTCTAAGAGCTTGGGATGAAAGTTTTAGCAACTTTCTTATAAAGAAAGGGTTTTCCAAAGGGTTGGTAGGTACAATCCTCTTCTCTAAAGAGAAAATGAAGACTTATTACTTATGCAAATATATGTAGATGATATCATTTTTTGTGCCACTAATGTTTACTTGTGTGAAGATTTTGCCAAAGTAACGAAAAGTGAATTTAAGATTAATATGATGAGAGAACCTAAGTTCTTTCTCAGATTACAAATCAAACAAGGGAAGAAGGGAATCTTCATCAACCAAGCCAAATATACAAAGGAATTAATCAAAAGATTTGGCATAGAGAATAACAAACCATGTAAAAACTCCAATGAGCACCAACATCAAGCTAAGCACAGATAAACATGGTAAGGTTATGGATTAAAAGTTATATAAAGGTATGATTGATAGTCTTTTTTATCTAATAGCATCTAGGCTATATATTATGTTCAATGTGTGCTTATGTGCTAGATATCAGTCTAATCCCAAGGAGTCTCATTTGCATGATGTAAAACACATATTGAAATACCTTATTGGTACTTCTAACATAGGACTTTGGTATCCTAAGAATTTTTTAAGTTAAATGCATTTTTAGATGTTGATTTTATTAGATGCAACTTAGATAGAAAAAGCGCTTCAGGCACATGTCAATTACTTGGTCAATGTTTAGTGTTTTGGAGTAGCAAAAAAGCAAAATTCAGTTGCTTTGTCTACTACTGAAGCTAAATATGTGGTAGTAGGTCTTTATTGTGCTCAAGTCATATAGATGAAGCAACAACTTCTTTATTACAAGGTTCTCGTAAATCAAGTGGCCATCAAATGTGCCATCAACTTGTCTAGGAATCCTATTTAGCATTCTAGGAGTAAGCATAGAGATATAAGACATTACTTTCTTAGGCATCAGGTTAATAATGATGATATTGTATTAGAATTTGTTGACACTAACCATTAATTAGTAGATATTTTTTTAAAACTCTTTGTGATAAAAGGATGCAATTCATCAAAAGGGAACTTGAAATGATTTATATAAGTACATTAGATTAACTTCAACAAGTTCTTCTTTTTCACCTTTGTTAATTCATGCTTAATTATTGTTGGTTAATAATTAATGTGTTGTTTGAAATGATTTGAAGTCTTTAGACTCTATAAGCTAATGATTTTGACGTTGTATTATCTTAATCAAATATCCCAATTTAATTAAATTCATGACTATATCATTGAGTTTGATTAATAATTTACATCAACTAAGTTTTCACATTATTTGCTTATTTGAAAAATTCATTTTAAATTTAGTTTTATTTTGGAAAACATGGCCAACAGTTGTTGCAAGTTTCCCAATGACCATTGTGTTGTTTATGAGTTCCATTTTATGCTTTTGTACGTCCTTATGATTGTTGTGAATTTACAATGACCGTTGTTCTTAACGTAATGGGCATTACGAGCAACCACCATTTTTGGATGTAGAACACTTGCTTGAACAAGCTAAAAGTCATGTCTAGCCATCGTTGTTTTATTCATAATAGCCATTGAACACTCCCAACAATCATATTTTTTAAAGAAATAAGAAACTCTTCAAACTCCTATATAAACCCCTCAAACCCTAAAGTTTCTTTACTTTTGCTTTCACTGTGCTTTGGCTCTCTCTCTCCATTTATTGTTATTTCCTTTGCTTTTCATTTGCATCAATCCTCAAACTCAAAACCAAATGGCACCCAAACCTAAATCAACTAAAAGGTACAAGCAACCAACTAGGAAAAACTCACAACCCACTTACTCAAGCTCTGAAACAGAGGAAAATTTGGCCTTAATGTTTGCACAATAAAAGAAAAGGACTCCTAAACCTTCGTCTACACCAAAACCCTCGAAGAAATCCAAATCTAGTGCAAAATCAAAAGGAAAAGGGGAGGTGATAGAAATAGAACAAACCCCTCTCATTATATAAAAATTTCACTTTAAAATAAAGAGGGAGAAGAAATTTGCCCTCAAACTTTTTAAAACACACCTTGTGGGAGGTAATTCATCAAATGGGGTGATATACAAAGGTAAGGGTTAGCAAAACAAGTAGGGAAACTTATGACAGGAATAGGATGGGAATTCTTT
This sequence comes from Omphalea diandra, assembly GCA_949677035.1. Lineage (NCBI taxonomy): Eukaryota > Viridiplantae > Streptophyta > Magnoliopsida > Malpighiales > Euphorbiaceae > Omphalea > Omphalea diandra. The sequence continues at coordinate 15,049 of CATIWR010062975.1, forward strand.
TTTCACATAAAAGAGTCCTCTTTTCTAGAGCTCACAATAGAGTTTCTAAGAACAATGGAAGTTCTAGGAAATGATTGCACACATATGCATAAGAAGGTACAACCAATTTTAGAATTTTCAATAAAAAACACACCCTAAGGCCAAATGAGTTAGCGAAATGCTTTGATGCCATGACAACTGGAATAACAGAGCATCCTCCCAATTTCAAAGTAGATGTAAATCAATTTTTGAAGTCAATAATAGATGGGAAAAGCAATTACAAAACAATAATAGTAAGGCATCAAAGATAAAGAGTTAAGCCTTAAAGATAGATCACTAATTCATTACTTGGAACATCAATGGAAGAGCTCAATCCAATGGTAATTATACCATCGCAGACCTATTCTATCTCTAGTGCATAAAGAATAAGCAAAGGATTAACACACCCTTATTCTTAATGCAAATCGTAAATGGTCAAGTCGACAAAGGGAATGAATTCATGATGGGGCATTAAATAACCAACATTGCTAAGTTTGTGAAGGTTATTTCACCAACGGAAAAAGAACTTGAGGAAAGAAACATTGTGTTGGAAAAACTACCACACAGTGAATCCATTTATGAAAAGATGTTGTTGACCATGAGAATCCTTCAAAGGCTCAACTCTGGCCTAATAAGGAGTATACTAGAAGAATGAGAGATCCTTGAACAAGAACAACATGATGAAGAGGTTAAAGAAGCCATTAAAATAGGGGTTGTTGCTATAGAAGAGACTAGAACTAGTGTCCCTACTTCTGCTATACCTCTCTCTAACCTTGAAAAGAAGTTCCTTGATCAACTAACAACCATCTCCAGTCTTGGTCAATGGGTTAAGTCCTCTACTATATCTTTTTACCAAAAGGTATAAAAACTTCATAGGGATATGAAGGATGTCAACTAGACCTTATATTGGATAGTGGAAGGGTTAAATTTGTAACTTGAAACTTCAGCTACTCCAACAGAGTCAGCTGTAACAATTAAGCCTAAAGACAAATCGTAGAACCATCCTTAGGACCCTCACCTCCAATCATCTCTTCCATCTCGTGTTGCATATTTTGTCTTTTATCTCTGTTTGCTCAAAAACTATTGATCTAAGGGACAACATTTTGTTAATGATATAAATATCTTCTCTCTTTGCTTATACTATTATTTGAGATTTCATTTCCCTTGTTATTGTTAAACTTGTGTATTCTTTTTAATAATGACAAAGAGGGAGGGAATACCAAGGAAAAGTAAGAGTATCAGTAAATAAGTCAGGGCAAAACATATGAGAAAGCAGGAGAAGGAAAATGTAATGCATGTGACTTGATTTTTTCTCAAGGGTAATAGATATATGTGTGTGAATTTGTTTTGAGAATAACTTGATATGTATAACTAGTTCTAACAGTACATAAAATTTGAAATAAAAGGGGACTAACATGATATATTATAACTTATGTACTTGAATCATATTATTTAATAGTTGTTAATACTTAAGGTTTATATGATGTACATTTCTCCCTTCTTACAAGATTGATTATCCTTAATGGATTGTTTGTCATCATAAAAAAGAAGGAGAATGTTGAACCTAGCTTGGGACGTTGATGGACCAAGCTTGTTTAAAAGATTACAAACATATCTAAAATCTAACTCTTATCTAAGTTAGTGTGTAAAATCTTGTAGGTGCATCAATCATTTGATCCAAGGCTTTTGGAAAAAGAGTTTTGTTAAAAACTATAAGTATTCAAAGCCAACGAGTGTTACTGCATTTCAACAGGCATTGTTTCTTCATCAATAGGCATTGAATATTCTCAAAGGACATTAAAGTGACACCCAAATATGAGTAAAGTCTTCTAGACCTCTCAACCAGTGACTCTCTCAAGGCACAATAGGCATTGGATGACTCAAACACTTGAGCTTCGCAAGCTGACCTTCACAACTGGTGTTGCATTTTCACAATGAGCGTGGCTCATCGATACCTCAACACGCATTGCATTTTCGCAATAGGCATTGGACCAAGTGACTTAAAGTGAACAAAACTCTTAAAGCCTAAACACAGGTATTGGATTTATACCAATAGGCGTTGGAAAAGTACCCAGGCTTAACTAAAGTTTCAAGACCCTCTAACAGAAGGTGTTCAAAAGTTCAACAGGCATTAAAATCCTTTTCAATAGGCATTAAAAGCAAGCCAACAACCATTGAAGCACTGTAGAAAATCTTGAAAAATAAAGCATCAAATTCACATCCTCCTAGAAACTTACAACAGGCATTGTTCATAGCTCAATAGGAGTTAAAGTTAAAATTCCAATAGGCGTTGAGAAGCTCCAACAGTCATTGAAGGAGTTGGTAACTAAAAATTTGAGAAAGTCAAAAGAGAAGTGTCTAGGCAGATCTCTCTCTTGCAGCTAGTTCCAATAGGCAGTTTAATAAAATTAACGGTCATTGAAGTTGTGTTCCAACTAAACAATGGGCATAGAGATTGTCCAACAAGCATTCAGTGACTACTTTATGACATGGAGTGATAACCTTTTTTCTAACAGCTAGTTTCATGTCTCTACATATAAAAGGACCCTCTTACAACAAAAACAATAAGGAGAAAATGATAAAAAAAATTTTGAGTAATATTTGTTGTGAAAGTAATCTTTTAATAAAATGAGTGAAAATAAATGTGATATAGCTTTAAGGGAAGATCATTGTCAAAAGCTTACAACGGTCATCTTCAAAAAGAAAGTTGAAAAATAAGCTTAAAGATTTCTCTCAAAACTCTTCACCAAATCAAGTATATCTTATGAATTCATTCCTTAATGCTTATTACTTGAGTGAGAGTATTCTTTCTCTTCTTTTAAGCTGTAAATTCTTTTAAGAAAGTTCATGTTTAAGTGATCTTAGAAGATTCAAAACAATTCTTGTGAAAGGTTTAAGCTAGTACTTGCAAACTACTTTGGAAAATAATTTTGGTAACGCTCAAAAGTCTACTTGTAATGACTTAGTAGTGCTTGAAAACTACTGTTGTAAATATGGTTGATAACGAAAACTACTACTGTAAATATGGTTGATAACACCTAGAAGCTATCTTGATCGTGAAAGGCTCTAGTGGGAAAACTAAAGGAGAGGACACAGGTAGGATTGTGTCGAGCCTCTATAAATTGGTTGTCTTGATTTTTTATTGCTTCACTTAGTTTTAATTGTTTTTACTTGCTATTGCCATATTTAACCCCCTCCCCCCCCTCCCTTCTAGGGCATTAAGGAACAAGAGCAATCACTTCCCAAAACTTCTAGTGTGGTCAGAAATTCTACTGTGAGCTCTGCATAGGAAGGCTCTTTTATGTGACAAAAGAGTTCCCATCCTATCCCTACCATTAATACCTCCAGTTTTTCTGCTAATTTGTACTTTTGTAGGTCACCCCATTCGAAGAATTTACCTCCCCCAAGATGTCTTTTAAGAAGTTTGAGGGCCAATTCCTTTTCCTTCTGTATTTTAAGATGGAATTTTTGAACAATGAAAGGCGTTTGCTTTGTTTCTATTTCATTCCCTTTTCCCTTTGATTTTGTCCAAATTTGGTTTTCTTTGATATTTGTGATGTAGAAGAGGGTTTAGATGTTCTTTCCTTCTGTTATACTAGCATTGAATCTAAATTTTCCTCTGTCTCTAAGCTAAAGGAAAATGGTTGAGGGTTTTTTCTTACTAGCTACTTATATCTCTTGCTTGACTCAAGTTTGGGTGCCATTTGGTTAAATGTTTAAGGATTTGATGTAAGTAAGAATGCAACAGATATAATAGCAGCAAATAGAGGGAGAAAGAGAGAGAGAGAGTGAAAGTCCAAAGCACACATAAAAGCATAAAGTAAACCAACTTTAGGGTTGAAGGTGTTTATATAGAAGTTTAGTAAGTTCCCTTTAAATTTTGAAAAAATGAACGTTGGGAGTGTTCAACGGCTATTGGACATGACCGTTAGCATGATCAAGCAAGCAAGTGTTCTTCAATCAACAATGGTGGTTACTTGCAATGCCTATTTGGTGAAGAACAATAGTCATCAAAAATTCACAACAATCATGGGAACATATAGAAGCTAAAATATGGAACTCACCAATAATGCAATGGCCATTAGGAAACATGGAATGGTCGTTGGCTACATGTTTCAAAACAAAATGAAGGTTAAAACAAATATTTCAAATATGCAATAAGTTTAAAAACATAGCTGATATAAATTTAGCTTGGTTGATGAAGACTCCCTTCTTCCCTTATTTGTTTTGTAATGCAAGAAAGAACTTGAGCTCTCTCATTATACTCATCTCAAATTCACTTTTCATTACTTTGAAAAAATCTTCAAATAAACAAACATTAGTGGCAGCAAACATGATATCATCTACATATATTTGCACCAATAATAAATCTCCTTTCTTCTCTTTAGAGAAGAGTGTTGTGTCTACCAACCCTTTAGAAAACCTTTTCTTAACAAAAACAGTTGCTTAACCTTTCATACCAAACTCTTAGAGTATATTTCAAGCCATATAGGGCTTTGGTGTGCTTAAACACATGGTTAGGAAAACAATGGCTTTTAAAACCAGTGGGTTGTTTAACATAAACTTCTTCATCAATATAGCTATTAAGGAAAGCACTCTTGACATCCATTTGATATAATTTAAAGTTCATATGAGATGCTAATGCAAGAAAAATCTTAATGGCTTTTAATCTTGCTACTAGATCAAAGGTTTCATCAAAGTCAATTCATCATTCTTAGTTATAGCCTTTGGCTACAAGCCAAGCCTTATTCCTAACTATGGTTCCATACTTATCAAGCTTATTTATAAAGACCCTCTTGATTCCAATAATGGAATTTTTTTGTGGTCTATAAACTAAAGTATATACTTTGTTCCTCTCAAACTGATTGAGTTCATCTTGCATAACAAGTACCATTGTTTATCATTAATGGGCTTATCTACGGTCTTCGGCTCAATAAGGGAAACCAAAGCAAGATTAGTGAATGCATTCCTAAATGATGATCTAGTAGTTACCTGACTTGAAGGATCACCAATGATGATATCTCTTATGTGATCTTTTTGAAGACCTAATCCATTTATAGCTGAGTTTGCTCTTCATTTTGAGCAACAAGTGGTTGATATGTATTTTCTTCACTCCTCATCTCCTGTGGCTTGTCCATAACCTTTCCATCCTTCCTAATGTTTAACTTACTCAAAGGACCTGCAAGATCATCAACTTCTTCATCTATTCTTGAAGAAATGAGTTTAGATTCATCAAATAAAATATGCATAGACTCATCTATAATAAGTGTTTTTTATTGAAGGCTTTATACCCTTTACTGGTAGTAGAGTATCCAAGGAAGATTCCTTCAATGGATTTGGAGTCAAACTTACTAAGGTTGTCTTTACTATTTAGAATAAAACACTTATAACCAAAAATTCTAAAATGTGCAATCTTGGGCTTCCTATTTTTCCATAACTCATAAGAGTTTTCTTCAAAAAGAGCCTAAGTAAGACATTATTCAAGACATAACAAGAAGTGTTTATAGCTTTAGCTTAAAAATACTTAGGAAGATTGTACTCATTCAATATGGTCCTAGCCATTTCTTAAAGAGTTCTTCCTTTCTGGTGCTCTAGGACTTGAGAAGTTGTGTAAGACACCATACTCTTCACAAAAGCTATGTAACTTAACATTCTCAAACTCTCCTCTATGGTCACTTATAATTGAAGAGATTTTCAAATCATTTTGGTTTTGAATTCTTTTGGAAAAGGTTTTAAATGAATCAAAACAAGAGTCCCAGTGTGGAAGGAACAACACCCAAGTATACCTAGAGTAGTCATCTATTGTGACAAATGCATAATGCATCCCTCCTAAGCTAGACACTCTAGAAGGTCTAAACAGATCCATGTGAAGTAATTACAAAAGTCTAGATGAACTTACCTTATCCTTAGCTTTGAATGAAGATTTAACTTGTTTTCCCTTTTAACATGCTTCACAAACTCCTTTCTTTGCAAACTTGATTTCAAACAAACCTTCAACCAAGTTTCTCCTTTTCAGCTTGTTAAGAAGTTCCATGCTAACATGTCTTAGCCTTCTATACCATATTTTACCTTCATTCATTATAGATACTAGACACTTTGCATCATAATTAATGAGAGAATTTAAATCAATAACATACATATTATGAATTCTCCTACCAATGAACAAAATCTTGTTGTCACTCATCCTTAACATATAGCAAGCTTATGGTTCAGACACAACTCTGAGACCTTTATCACAAAGCTGACGTACACTCAGTAAATTATGTTTGAGCCCATCAAAAAGCAAAACATTATCAAAGACGGGTGAATCAAAACCCTTACCAACTTTACCTACGCCAATGATTTTGGTTTTCCCATTGTCTCAAAATGATACATTCCAAAGTCCTTTAGATTTTTCTAATTGAGTGAAGAACTCTCTTTTTCCTATCATGTGCTTTGAACATCCACTGTCAAGATACCACTCTTGCTTGCCGACCTATAATTTTAAGCATATTTGCGAAATAAAAAGAATCAAGTCTTAGGGATCCAAATCTTATTAGTTTCTAGATAATAAGATCTAGCCATTTGGTCATCATGCTTTTTAAAAAGGGAGTGATAGGCAATGTGGCCATAAAATACCATAGTAAAAGCACTCACCATTAAAGTTCACTAATGTCCTATTCTAGGTGGAGCATGCATATGGTGTTTTTGAGATTAGTAACTCCTTTGAGCTAAGTATCCAAGAGTGACTCTCATTTGAGGTGCTTTCATGTGAAGTACATATCTATAAGCAATATTATGTCAATTTATGTGCCTTTGGAGACTTTTCCTCTTAGACTCGTAAGAATGATACACATAGGCATAGTTTGCTCTAAGAAGTGTATGTTTCAGTTTTATGTGAATAGGTTAAGACTTAGCCTTTGTGTCATTAGTCTTGGCAATTCCATTCTTGGTAACTTTGATATTCTCATTAGTTTAGGCATGCTAACTTCCTTAGCCTAAACAAAGATTGTCTTATAAGTAAAAGGAGCAGTAGAGGTAGAAGCATTATATCTTAATCCATGCTTAATGTATGGGCTAATTTGAATTTCAAGAATGTAGTTTAATTTCTGCTTTCCTTTTTTAAAATTTGTTGAGGTTTTGTCCTTTCCTTTTATGAATTTGTTGAGGTTTTCTCCTTTCTTTTTGTGAATTCATTAAGGTTATCTTCGTGCTTAGAATTCTTAACACCTAGAGACTCAACCTGCTTAGCCAGAATCTTTTAACTCTTAGCACAATCCTTTAAGGATTTGTTCTCTTTCTTAAGAAAAAAAGTGTTAGACTTGAGAGTCTCAACTTTCATAGTCAACTTTGTGATAATTGAATATTGCTTATCACTAGAATAAGAATCAAGAGGATTTACCTCATACTCACCATCACTTTCACTATTATTCTAGACAAGTGCTCACTTGAGGATTTATCTGATTTGTCCTCAATTACCATGAGACAAAGATTAGCTAGTTCTTGTTTAGTATCCTCCTCATCAAGTTCAGAGTCACTTATGTCCTCCCAAGTAGCTTTGTACACTTTCTTATCTTTCTTAGAGGTGTGTTTCTTGGCAGGAGCTTTGTTTTTCTTCAGCTTGGGATAGTCTAACTTGTTGTGTCTTCTCTCATTGCATCCATAGCAAATGAGTTAACTTTTACTTCTTTTCTTCTTCTACCTCATTGCCTTCTTACTCTTTTGATTTGAAAGAAATTTCTTTACTTTATTTGTTATAATGGAAAGGTGCTCATCTTCACTACTATTTTCATCATCAATAGAAGATGTTAGTAAACAAGAAGAAAAAGGCAATTCATGGCATACCTCTTTAGTTTTTAGGGCCAAATCTTTCTTTCTCACTCCAGAGATTTCAAGTGGCTTTTCAAGAGTGATTTCTTGGGCTAGAAGCTTTCCCATAAGCTCATATAGTGATAGAACTTCCAACTTGTAAGCTTCCTCTATTGTTGTCTTCTTGGCTTCCCACTTGTCTTTGGGAAGTGTTCTTAGGATCTTTGTTACCATATCCTCAATAGAATAGTCCCAAGAGTTTTGAGAGTGCCTACTATGTCAATGAACTTATTATACATCTCAATTTAGTTATGACTTCTCTTTCTTCCTCAATAATTTCCCAAAGATTTTTGGTTTCACTGTCTAATAAAATCTCCATACTATTTTATCAATACCCGGAGTCATCTCCTTTGAAGAATGGTGGCTTATTGATTGATTGTGATTCCTCATGACTTTACTCTAAGCACTTGAGCCTTGAAAGAGAGACCTGTTATGATACTAATTGTTGTCCCTTAGTGCCCTATAAGGGGGAGGGGGGTGTGGGGGTTGAATAAGGCAAAAGCAAGTAAAAATAGTTAAAAATATGTGTAGAAATAATGAAGAATCTAGACAATTAGTTTATAGAGGATTGGCACAATCCTGCCTGCGTCCTCTCCTTTAGTTTTCCCATTAGAGTCTTTCACTATTAGATAGCTTACAGGTGCTATCAACCACCTTTACAATAGTAGTTTTCAGGCACTATCAAGCAACTACAAGTAGACTTTTAGGCGCTACTAAAATCGTTTTCCAAAGTAGTTTGCAGGTACTACCTTAGACCTTTCACAAAGAATGCTTTTATATCTTCTAAAAGCTCCTAATCAAAAGCTTTTTCAAAAGAGTTCACAACTTAAAGATGAGAAAAAGCATTTTCACTCAAGCAATAAACAATATAGAATACATTTACAAGGTATGCTTGATTTGGAGGAGTTTTTGAGAGAAGTCTTAAAGCTTGTTCTTCAACTCTATTTTGAAGATAACTTTTTCAAGCTTTTAATAATGATCTTTCCTTGAAGCTAGATCATAATTGTTTCACCCCTTTTTATTCAAAGATTATTTTCATAATAGAAAATACTCGTTTTTGACCATTTTTCTCCATTTATGTTTATTGTGGGAGAGTCCTTTTATAGGCAAAGACAAGGAACTAGCCATTAAAAATAAGGTTATCACTTCATATCACAGGGCAGTCACTCAATGCCTGTTGGACAATCTTCATGCCCGTTGTTAGGTGAGAATACAACTTCAACGATCATTGATATCATTCAAATGCTCATTAGAACTAGTTTTTAGAGAGATATTTGCATAGACGCTCCTCTTCTGACTTTTTTAATTTTTTATTCACCAACTCCTTCAACTATTGTTGGAGTTTCTCAATGCTTGCTAGAATTCAACTTCAACTTCTATTGAGATATAGATAGTGATCGTTATAAGTTTCCAAGAGAAAGTGAACTTGATGCTTTATTTTTCAAGATTGTCTATAGTGCTTCAACAACTATTAGCAAGCTTGTAATACCAATTGAAATAAGATCTCAATGCCTATTGCAAATATAAAGGTGCCCAATCAAAGGGTCCAGAACCTTTAGCTTTGCCTAGCAACTTTTCCAATGTCATCGGTAAAAATCCAACGTTTGTGTCGAGACATTGAGAATTTTGTTCACATCAAGTCACTTGGTCCAATGCATGTTGAGATATTGATAAGCCACGCCTATTGCAAAATTGCAATGCCCATTTTTTAAGATCAACTTCCAAGCCTCAAGTGTTTGATACATCCAACCCCTATTGACTTTTGAGAGAGCCATTGGTTCAGGGTTTTAGAGACTTTTACTCATACTTGGGTAATACTCCAATGTTATTGAGAATCCTCAATGCTGGTTGATGAAGTAGCAACACCAATTGGCTTTGAATACTTAGAGTTTTTACCAAAGCTCCTTTTCTAAATGCCTTTGATCAAAAGATTAATGTACTTATAAGATTTTTCATAACAACTTAGACAACAATTAGCTTTTAAATGTGTTTGTATTCATCAAAACAAGCTTGGTTCACCAAACTCCCTAGCTAGGTTTAACATTCTCCTCCTTTTTAAAGATGACAAACAATCTATCAAGGTTAATCAATCTTGTAAACAATTGGAAATATACATCATATGATCCTTAAGTATAAATGATCAATTGATGTGATTCAAATTCAAGTGCATAAGTTCTAATAGATCATGTTACTCCCCCTTTGTTTCAAATTTTATGCACTTGTTAAAACAAGTTACATGCAATACATACATTTTCCTTATCCTTTTCATGTAAATATACCTTCTCCTTTACCTTGTCTTGTTTCATGTAAATCTGCCTTCTCTTTTACCTTAGCTTACTTTCTCATACCTTCTTCCCCTAACTTAGTTACTTTTGCTCGTGCTTTTCTTTCCTTCTCTCCCTTTATCATTATCAAAAAGAAACACACAAGTATAGTAATAACAAAAGAAATGGAAACATTAATGACAACATAAGTAAAGAAAGAAAATATTTATAGCATTAAACATGTTACCCTTACATCAACTATTCTAAGAAAACATATGTAAAGATTAAAAAAAAGAAAAAGATGAAACAAAGACAAAATATGCAACATGAATTGGAAAGGATGATTAGAGGTAAGGGCTTAAGGTTGGTTCTAGGTTTATCCTTGGGCTAAGTTATTGCATCTGACTCTATTGGATTGGTTGGAGTTCCAGGTTGCAGATTTAAACCTTCCACTATCCAATCTAAGGTCTAGTTGGCATCCTTCATTTCTCTTTAGAGTTTTTGCACCTTTTGGTGAAGAGAGATAGTAGAGCACTCAACTCGTTGAACTATACTAAAAATGGTTGCCAATTGATCAAGAATCTTTTTTTTAAAGTTAAAGAGAGGTACAATAGGAGCAGGAACACTAGTTCTAGTCCCTTTAATAGCAACAATCCTTGTTCTGATGGCTTCCTCAACATCTTTATCTTCTTATTCTTGTTCAAGGAATTCTTCCTCACTAAATTTTTTGTCTTATATTGACATTAATTTTGACTATGTTGTATCACTCTATGTCTAGTTTATGTAGAAAAAAGAATCAACTCATTTGGATATATATATTTTAAGTTATTGTTATGAGAGTATAGCAAGATCAAGCTGTCATACCAGAATAATAAGCTTAAATATTAGGTCCACTTGCATGGAACATTACCATAATTGCATACCATGCATCCAAACTCATTTTGACATTTTATAATGATAGATGTATGAAATGTTAGGATTTTAACACATTGAGGAAGCCCAAAGAGAGGTTCCAACCTACCATAAATGGTTGGTTACATCAAAAGTAAGTAAAAGCTATAATTGGATTCTAATGTATATATGTGATGATTTTATAATATAGTTGTGTTCTATTACACATATATGTGATTGAATTGTGATATTTTACATATGAATACAAGTCAAGTGAGAATTATATGTTCTTAATGATTATTTTGTATACCATTGTGACCGGACACTTGCATATGAAATTAAAAAGATGTTGTGACCGGCTTTTCAAACACTTGTAAAGAAAATGGACCAATATGTCCTATTGTGGCACAAGTTATTAATCAAATGAATCACATGTTATATGTTGGCTAGTAAAATCAAATGTCACTTGAATCACATGAATTCCCAAGAGTAATGTCTGCCTTGTAAGGTCACACCAAAATCAATCTATTGCATTCGCATTTACATAGTTAATTCTCATACTTGTAGTGTGTCCTAATGATATTTGATTATTATTGTGTCATAAGAATTTGATTATTATTTTTATTTATTGAGTCGCAACTTGCCAAATCGCAATTATATTTTTTAGATACTGAAGCATAAGGCTTTGGTACTTTGGAGTATAAAGTTTTGCATATAGACACATGGAACATAGTCGTCAACTAAATTCCAACTCTCTCTCTCCTTATGTCATGTACATAAACCTAAATAAGTGTCAATTTATGGTTACCAAATTAAACAAGTTAACATACGTGTACATTAAATACATGTTGGATTGTGTATGAATGATGAGTTAACCTTTATACATATGAATACTTAGACATAAATGTCATGCTTAAGATATGAAAATAGTTGTTACACCAATAGTTTAATTATAACTAATGTCCAAGTTTCTCATTCAAAATTAAGTTTTCATGTAAAACCAGTTTTCCTAAGCTTAATAATGTAATTAGGCTTACATGGATAGTGTTTTTGCTATTTATAATTGTTAAAAACATCCATATTTGAGTTAAGAAGCTTTTACATTTGAGTTTACAATGTGGAATAGGGTAACAATAGTCGCCACCCCTAAGTTAATCTAATTACACCATGTATGCATGGTTGTATGAATGTGATATAAGCAACTAGTTTGTCCTAGCTTGCAGGGCAAGCTTGGGGTCCTTTAGCAGTTATCCTTCATGGTAAAAACCTTATGAAGGTGTTTTATATGTCCAAAATTAAAAAAAAAAATTAAAGAATGTGAAGAAATATGAAAATTAATCTCTAATTGTGGTGACTTAGGCTTAAAAAAGCCCTAACTGACCTAGCTGGCTTTAAGTGGCTCCAATAATTACTCCTCCATTTATGGTGGCATGTGATAATGAGTTTAGAGGATATTAGGATCATTGTTAAGGTGGTAGCCCCTTATAGCATATAATTGGTCTTTATAGAATGAAATCTTATTACATTTAGAATTTTCGAAACTTAACCCTAATCCTAGTTCCTTATTGATTATGATTTGTAGTTAAATTCTATAATTTGTTATCCTTATTTTGCTTGAAGTTTGGCTTTTGTTATTAAGTAATGGATAATGAGATGTCCTAATTAGAAAAGGAAAAACTAAAATTTAAAATTTCCATATAAGTGCATGTCCTCAAATGGTTAGGATAATGTCTTAAGATAATATTATAGATAGTATTGTTTTCTTATCTTAAACTTAATATGATTAAGATAATTAATTAGATAATACATATTTATTCTAATTTAATTAGACTCAATATAAAAATTTGAATTATTCAAATTAAATTTTAGTAAGTTTAAGAAGTTGAAATTGTTTCAACGACTTAAGTTATAAGTTATCCAATTAATTAAGTATTTTAAACAAATTTATAAATTTAAATTATTTCTATATTATATTTAGTAATTTTTATATTTTAAATTAAATAAATTAGATGAGTTCAAGAAATATGATTTCTTAAATTTACATTGTGAAAATTTATATGACATGTATGACATGTAATATATATAAGTAATTCTAAATTGTTTAGAAACTTGATTTAGTGAAATATTTAATATCATGAACTGAACTGATTTATGAATTTTAATTTATATCACATATATTGATTTGTTATTCTAATATGATTAAATATGCATTAAGGATTAATAAATGTGATTTATAATTTTTTTGAAAGAAAATAGTTCGTTTAGGCAATTTAAATAAACTATATAAATATGAGCTTGAAACACCAAATTGTTAAACTTAATTATTTCAATTTTTAAAATATTAGCTTTATTTGCATATAAGTTCAATAACTTGAATTAAAAGCATTATATTATTGCATTACACAAATAATTTTATTATGATGTAGGATGGATGATTATAGACTACTTTAGACTTATAATAAATGTCATGGATAGTTATACCATATATTTTGGATTTGTTTGATAAATAAGGACTGCTCTCTCTCTCTCTCTCCATTTTCTTTAATACTGGGAAAGTTATCTTTTCATCTCACTCCCCTCAAATATAACTTAAGGTTTCTCAAAGCCAATGTCATAGTTATATTATCTTAGATATTAAGAAATGTAACTTGATTGGTCCTTGTGAACACATTGCAGAGAAGAAAAAGACCATGAAGACATCAATGATGTAGTAAAATATTTGTTTACCTAGGATTTGACCATCTAATATCTTTAATGGATCAAAGATGCTAGTGTAAATGAAAGTCCATAATCATCCAAGTAAAAGGCATGTTTAGGAATGTACATTACATGTATGGTATATGATATCATACAAAAGCATGACACCTACAGATAAATCATACTAATGTATGCTTCCTTAATAAAATTAACAAATTTCTTATAAATAATATTAAGTATGATTGTCTTTTATTAATATAACATAGGCCCATAGTTTTCTTTATTATAAGACCTATTAAGTCACTCAAGGTCCCTATAACATGAATATGCCTTATACTATAATAATGAGTTTTACTTATTTAATTTTATATGACTTAGTTAAGTCACTCAATCTCATATAATGTTAAAGGCATGGTTAGGTAAAACATATATGATGTGCTTTTGTCAAGGAGTTATGACCTAATTAACCTAAGAATCGCATATAATGTGATTCATAAATAGTATCTACCTTGAACATTATTAAATTTTTAATGTCAGTTAAGTCAAGTAAATGGAATAGGATCTGAGCCTATAAAGAGTTCTCATTTCTTAAATTCTCATTTTAATAGTGGAAGTCTATTAATTAATAATAAAGAACTAGCAAAATCAATTTACATTAAAAATAACTTATTTTAATTGGTAACTTATATATGCATGAGACTAATTAATATTTTCTTCATTATCAAATGGGAAAATGAATAATAAATATATCTATGTAGCATACTTAATACTAATAAGCATACTGGCACGAACATCCTTAATTAGTATTGAAATCTTAGAATAATTATAAGAAAGGACAAGTTAAACTATTATAATACAAGACAAGTTAAACTACGTTCTTAAGAAACCATTACTACTTGTCCCCATTAAGGATGCATTTGTTGAGGATGTAGAAGTATACATATATCGTATAAATAGTGATAAGCAAATAATATATATATATATATATATCTATCTATCATGCTTACAAGTATGTCCCTTAAACAATATATATCATGCTCACAATTATGTTTCTTGAATTATAATGTCTCATGAAAAAATGAATGTGGGTGCCATCTTCATATATCTCAAAAAGTTGTTTGATGCATAAGGTAAGGTCAAGAACTATGAGACTTCTAAACTATTGTTTAGTTGTAAGATGCAAGAGAGCTCTTTTGTCAACACATTATATTGAACAATTAGCACAATCAAGCTTTATAATGGACAATGAACTAAGTATAAACTAAGTCTTGTAATCATTAACTCTTACCATTTCATAATGTGTTATGAACTTTTGAACAAATTAGAACAATAAGAAGAAGAAAAAGAAGAACAATAAGAAGAATAAAAATAAGAAAGAAATTGCCCTTAAATACTTTTGGTGATAAGTATATGATACTAATCCATAATTAAATGTCCTTTCTAGAAACAAAGGAGAAGTAGATATATGAAGCTTTTAATGGAATAAAGAAAATTGTGTACCATACATACTTTTGGTGATGATAATAATAATAATAAACCAATTGGCTCTACATAAGAAGAAGAAGAAGAAAGCAATTATCCCTACATATTTTTTATGATAAGTACAAGATACTAATCTATAATTAAATGTCCATACTAGAAGCAAAGGAGAAGTAGATATATGAAGCTTTTTAATGAATAAAGAAGAATTTGCACCTTCCATACTTTCAATGATAAGTATATGATACTAATCTATAATTGTCTTTCCTAGAAAAAAAGGAGAACTAGATATATTTAAGCTTTTTAATGGAATAAAGAAGACTTTGCCAAATGTTACAAAATAATTAGATAGTTATATTTGAGAAAAAAACTATATTCTAATAACTGAACAATTAATTTTAGATTGTAATAGAACAATTTAAGTAGTTATTTTGTTACTATGCACCTTTAAGCACTATTGCTAACTATAATAGTTAAGGATTAGTAAGCTTTATAAGAAAGTTTATTTCCTACATTAATGTTTAAATGTGATACAAATAGTTTTCATCAATGATTGTCATCTAAAGCAATATGAAGTAAGATAATTCAATTAGATGAAACTTGAAAATTTTGATCTAATGCTTGCAATAATGACCTAGATATGGTTAGCAAATTAGAATCAATAAGTTAAAGGTTTATATAATCACTATGATTGTGAATCATATAAATACTTGTTGATTATAAGTTTATTAACATGTGCTTATTACCCCTTTATAAAACCAAAACTTTAAGAATAGTTTCAACTAAATGCTTTACCAATGATATTTGATATTATTTTTATTTCATAATGGTTAAGAAATAGTGATCTTACATATCTTAAGTTAAACAGTTTATCTTAAAATATCTACTTCTTTTTTAAGGAATGTAATTTCCTAAAAGAGTTAGTGGGATTAAAATACTAATTGAATCATTCAATTAATAAATTGTAAGAGAAATTAAATAGCTTAAGAAAACATATCTTTATGTATTGATGCATGAATTGCAAAGGATCTTCAAATTGATTCACCGGCAATTAAGTAAAATCATAAGTTGGACATTACACAATTTCCACAACTTATATTATAATATATATTATAGAATTATTATTTACTATATTTGATTTATATATATTATATATTAAACCAAGAACACCATTTTATTTTATTTGAATGTTAAAAACATGTAACTTCATTTAGGAAGTAATATCTTAATACAAATAAGAAAAATGACTCCACTTTGGCAATTCTTGAATCAATATATAAAATCTAAAACCCAAAATTAAATAATGCATTATAAACTATTAAACACATAAAATTAATAGCTTAAGCTAAGGCATGAAATGCATATCTTGAGGCATGATAATATAGATAGTTAATAGTTTATTTATGTTATTAACTATAAAAGGATATGATTATATTTAATGCTATAAACATAGAAAATCCATATGGTCTATTAAGACCAAAATGTTGGGGTTTGTGTACGTTATAGTTTTAGTAAGAGTTTATTGTTACTTTTAAAGTACAATGAAAGTCACCATACTTAAGGATAGATTAAACTCTTTAAGATACTTGTGAGAGTAGTGCAAATTAAAGATTAAGAATATCATACATATAATCTAAGGATTGGATAATTTATAAGTACACCATTTTATTTTACTTGAATGTTAAAAACATGTAACTTCCTTTAAGGAAGTAATATCTTATTACAAATAAGAAAATAACTCTATTTTGGAATTCTTGAATCAGTATATAAAATTTGTAACCCAAAACTAAGTGATGCATCATAAACTATTCAACACATAAAACTAATAGCTTAATCTAAGACATGAAATGCGTATCTTGAAGCATGATAATCCAAATAGTTAATAGTGTATTTGTGTTATTAACTATAAAAGGATATGATTCTATTTAATGCTATAAAC
Source organism: Omphalea diandra (assembly GCA_949677035.1). Lineage (NCBI taxonomy): Eukaryota > Viridiplantae > Streptophyta > Magnoliopsida > Malpighiales > Euphorbiaceae > Omphalea > Omphalea diandra. The sequence goes on from CATIWR010062975.1 coordinate 32,185, forward strand.
ATAGAAAATACATATGATCTATTAAGACCAAAATGTTTATGTATGTGTATGTTATAGTTTTAGCAAGAGTTTATTGTTACTTTTAAAATACAATGAAAGTCACCATACTTAAGGATAGACTAAACACATTAAGATACTTTTGAGAGTAATGCAAATTAAAGATTAAGAACATCATACATATAATCTAAGGATTGGATAATTTCTAAAGATAGATTGCATATATAGATAATCTTATTAATCTTTAAAGTTAAGTTTATGCTAAAAGCATTTTAGTGGTTTATGCACACATACACAAACACACATATTGTAGAGACCATTTTGATATTGAAGGATGATTAAGGTGTCAGTTATGTGCCCTAGGCTAATTCATGGAATATATTTTCTTAATAATGTCATGGTTGCATTTTTATTAAATATCTTTTTTATTTACTACAAAATGATGTATTCCATGAATAGTTAATTCTACCTGATGTCATCAAGTACATGACTTAATAGTACAACCTTTAGATGTAAAGAATTTTATTCTAAATTGTCCGTAATCAATCATTATTTTTGGGATAATAATGAATGGAAACTAGTTATGTTTTGATTGATGACTAGTTTTACTAGTCATGGATATGGGATATTAAGTCAAACACTTAGATACATGTTTAAGAAACATCGTAATGGACCAACCATGAGAACACTACATGGATAAACTATCATAAGTGATTCTCATGTAATAGTACTAACTTAATCCTCTAACCTAAAAATCACTATGGATTCCAATATGATGAACTTCATGTTTTGATATGGTCCAACATTTTATTTAACTAGATGATTAAACAAACTGATGTTGGACATGAAGTAAATCATAAAAAGGAATATGAGTGATTGACAAGAAATATGTCCCTCGTATACTTATGAGAAATATATCTTTAGGGTCCTCAATAAGTTAAACTAAAGAGATTGCATGGTCATGCAGAAATGAATTGATAAAGATTATCATTTTCATTTTATATCAATCTACTTAGATATCAAGCAATAATTGAACTATATAAGGATAACATAATCCATGTCTTATGTTCAATTAAGATATAATGTGACAAAATAATTATAATACTATTTGTTAAATAAGTTAGGTCAGATTATTAACCTTCGCATAATTTGTATAATCCTAATGTCTTACTAGAGACCACTTATGAATTATGAGCTAGAAATAAGTTTTAGACCACTACCAACATTATGTGAACCTATAGGGTTGCACCTTTAGAACAATCTGCTCACTGCTCTCTCTATTTATGATTAAGATAATTAGAGATATTATCTAAATTATTTTAGATATTTATTTTTGTTTTAAAAGTTAAAACTAAATAAGAAATTATCTTATCTTTATCTCCAAAGATAAATAGTTATTGTGTATATCTTAATAGTTAAGATATATACAAATTTTAGTTTTTGAAGGGTAAGTGTGTATTGACATTATCTTTAGAAAACACAAAAAGAGAGTCATATTAAAACCCTAGTGCTAGCACACTAATTGCTTTTAGAGAGATTGTTTGTATGGACACTTGCATAGGACGTTCATCATTCCGGTAGTGTCTGAATCCAATGATCTACACTCCAAGATCGAGGTTGGGTGTTATCAGTGTAAACTCCCTCTCTATCTTCCAACAATCTTGCCATCTTTTATCCGAATTGGTAAGGTTTTCACATTCTTCTTTTCGATTTTATTGAATTATATCGATCTTTGGCGGGTTTCATATGTAGAAATTTTTATTTTCTTGTTATGCTCATTCTACAAAACCCAACATAAGGATGCAAACCTAATGACTATAGGTTATTATATGCCTTTTGAGAGGTAGAGGGACTGACTTAAACACTTTAAACTTTAAAAGTTAAAGGATCATATTTTATCAATTGAACACTAAATATTCTCTTTGAGATTAAGGATAGAAGCTTACACCTATTAATGCAAACATGGATGGCAAGCTTAATGATCCACTCCAACTTCAAGGCCCAATCACTAGGGGACGGCATAGAAAATTTAATGAAGCTATTAGAGCATTCATCCAAAAAGAAATTACACTTAGAATGGCCTATGAAAGTGAGCCTAGGCATGAGGCCTAACTTGGAGTTAACTATCATGAAGACCAATTACAAGACTCAAGTAGTAAACCCCCGCTAACATGCCCATCAAAAGAAGCCAACGTCATAAAATCTAGTTTAGGACAAGACATAAGACAAAACATGTTGGTTAAGGTTGTCTTATCTTAAGGAAAACATTTTCCAAAAACACGTTTTAAAACATGTTCCAAAGCTTGTCCTAAGAAATGATTCTTAATCAAGATTTCAAGCTTTGCAATATTCTCTAAGATTTGCAAGATTCTTCAAGATTTTATCAAGATTGGTTTGTTGGAAGGTAATTTCTCCTATTGGCTAAATATGCTTCCTAGTTTAATTAGGATATTTTAGTTAGGTGTTGCTTTCTTGTAAGCAACATAATTTAAGGTGTTTTAGTATTACGAAAAGTCTTAGGCCAAATCTTATTGGCCCATGGCATTCTTTCTTTAGTTTTTAAGTCTTAGTTAACTAGTTTATCCAAATAGGATTAGGATATTTGTAAATTTGGCCAAAGCCTTATAAGGCTGAATTAGATAGTCTCTCTTAAGATTTTTCAGGAACTTTGTAAGGGTATTTAAATCCACAATTCAGTCATTAATAAAATTATCCATTATTATTCTTTTAAGCTTTAAGCTTTGTGAGATTTAATTCTCTTTTTGAGTTCTTGAGTAGACTTTGAAAGATTGTTGAATGAAGGCTTAATAGTTTCACAAACTTATTAATTCTAATCTTAAATTGGCTTAACTAATTTTTGGAATTGAATTAACAAACTTTAAATCTTTATAACTTCGACTGCTAGAAACAGGTTTTCTAGAGGTCTAGTTGTGATTTGAAGATCAAAACCATTACTTGATTCTTAAAAGATTTTGGGTAACTTGATTAAAGCATATAAGTATGGGATCAATCCAACCTTGTTCGTATCATTTGGTCTCAGAGCTAAGGCTTCAAATCAAGCAAGTTATCTCTAAAATTCATTGTTCTTTATGTTCTTTTTTTTATTATTGCATCAACTTGGGTCATATTCCTTTCATAAGGCTCCAATTTGGTTCATTCTTGTTTCATCATATTCAATTCAATTTTCTTCTATCAAATTTGTTTGTTTTATCATATTTGATTTCAATTCTGGTCCATTAGAATCAAGAAAATCACAAAAGGATTGCATATTGTAAAACTAGCGAGTTTTCCATCTCTATTTGTTTTCTTCATATTTCTTTCATTCAAATTCATTTTTCTTTGTGTTCTAAACATTATTTGTGTTTATTATGTGTCTAGGGATGGACCAAACTTACCAAATTAAAAGAAAAAGTGTAGATTGCAATTAGCACTCAATTCCTCCAAATTCGGCCTCCATTGATTCTTTTTGCATTATTTAGTTATTCATTGTGTTTCCATTGATTCTAATTTGTTTTAGCTTCAAAGTCAAAAGAAAAAGAAATTCAGATGCTAAAAAAATTTCAAAAGAAAGAAAGAAAGAAAATAAGCTAAAGAACACATTGAACTTATTTGAAAAAAAAAAAAACTAAGTAGCCAATTTTGAAAATCTCATTGGTGTTTGACCTAGGCAATAAATTCCATTGACTTCAAGTCCAATTTCATTCTTGACAGTTCAAAATTCCTTTTTGTTCTTTAAATTTTGATTAGGCCTTTATAACTTGTTTTCTTGTAATCAAATTATGTTATTTGGATTTCTTTATTTTTTAAGCCTTTCTAGGATTAGTTTTGTTTTTTTGTGTTTGATTTAGGCTTAAATTCAACATAAAGTAACTTAAGCCTATAAAGAACTTAAAGAAAAGAATCCAAGAGAGGTAAAAGGTAAGAGTGGTGAGCTTAAAAGAGCTTAAAAGCATGTTTTGAGTTAAACATGGGAGTGAGTGATATCTTTTGAGTGTAAACATATAAGGGAGTGTTTAGTAAGGTTTTCTTTATTTATTTTCTAATCATGGCAGATCCTAAACAATAACCAGAGTGGAAGTTATTCATGAAAGCTTCACAAGCTCATATGGCTTAAAATGAGAAGCAATTTCGAACAATGAATGAGAAGATTGAAAATTTGCAAATCGCCTTAAATTCCAACACCACCTGCACCAATTCCAAGCAACCAAGGCATGGGGGGATTGTTCAAGATGATGAGGAGGCATATTCCATGGAAGGCAATTCACAATGATATAGCAATCAATATGATAATCTCACTAGCATAAAGATGAAGATTCTTACTTTTAGTGTTTCCAACTAAACCAAAGCTTATTTATCTTGATAAAAGAAAGTGGACTTCATTTTTTTTATTGTCATAATTATAGTGAGGATGAGAAAGTTAAATTTATTACTATAAAATGTATAGGATATGTTCTTCTATAGTGAGATCAAATTAGAAATATTAGAAGAAGATAAAGGGATCCATCAATTTGTACTTGGGTAGATATGAAGAGGGCCATGAGAAATAGATTTGTTCCTAGTTATTACATTAGAGATGTACACAAAAAGTTGCAAAGACTTGTTCAAGGTAATAAAAGTGTGGATCAGTACTATTAAGATCTTGAAATCACCCTAATAAGGGTTGAACTTGAAAAGCCTATAGAACAAACATTGGCATTTTTTCTTGCTAGACTTAATAGGGAAATCGCAAATGAAGTTGAACTAAAGCAATATGACACTTTAGAGCAGTTGTATCAACATGCAGTTATGATGGAGAGGCAACACAAAAGTAAGCATTCTAAACCCAATTTCAATTTGGTTTCTTAGACTAACAAGTTTAAAAGTGATGATAAGCTCAATAATAGGCCCAAGGTCAAACCACCTAAAAAAGGAAGGAGATAGCAAGCCTAACTCCAATGCTAAGGACGAACCCCCTTAAAAGGCCAAGCTCAATTGTTTGCTTTAAGTGCCAAGGGAGAGGACACATGGCACATGATTTCCCCAATAAAAAGACCATGGTTTTGTGTGATGGTGATATAATAAGTGATGATAAGGATGATGACATTGTAACCGACCTCGAGATGCCTCCATTGAAAGATGTTAATGATGATGATTTGAGGATCCCAATAAGGTAACTAATAAGATTATAATTATGGCTACACATTCTTTAAGTGTTCAAGTTAAGGATGATGAAGTTGAAAGAGAAAATATTTTCCATTCTAGGTGTCAAATTAATGGTAATTTATATTAATGGTGATAGTTGCACTAATGCGACTAGTACCTATATTCTTGAAAAATTAAATTTTCCAACTCTAAAACATCTTAGACCTTATAACTTGTAATGGATAAATGATAGTGGGAAAGTAAAGGTAACTAAACAAGCCAAGTTTCACTATTGGTAGATACAAGGATGAGGTGTTTTGTAATAATCATATTTATATTTGCTCTGATACCAATAACTGTAACAGTCATATTCATTTACATAACTCATATCATTCATGTCCAAAATACATATGCATACAGGTTTTATCCCTCCTACACACAATCCAACAAGTGTTTGATGTACATATATGTATATGACACAAGGAGAGAGAGAGTTGGGATTCAGCCGAAGACCTGTGGTCTATATGTCTCAATGTAAAACTCAAAGCACCAAAGTGTCCAATTCCTATTCTTCAGTATCTGAAAAAAATTTGCGATTTTGTGAGTCAAATATCATCAAGATACATTGTAAGTATAATAATTGACCATAAAAGTGCAAATGCAATAGCTTTGTTTTTGTCATGACCGAGCAAGGCAAACATTGCTCCTAGGATATTCATGTGATTCATGTAACATATGATTTGGGACCTATTGGTCCATCTTCGTGTAATTCATTTGACATATGATTTGGGACCTATTGGTCCATCTTCATGTAATTCATTGGACATATGATTTAAGACCTATTGGTCCATCTTCCTGTGGTTTACAAGTGTTTGACAAGTCGATCACAATGCCCCTTTTAGCTCCATATGCAAGTGCTTATTCACAAATGATATGCCAAGTCATTGTTAAGAGCATTTAATTCTCACTTGGCTTCTATTCCCATATAACATGTAACAATTCAATCATATATATATGTAATAGAACATAATCATATTATTCCCATGTAACATGTAACAATTCAATCATTCTCACTTGACTTATATTTTCATGTAACATGTAACAATTCAATCATATATACATGTAATAGAACATAATCATATCATACAATTATCA
>CATIWR010062995.1:0-10983 GCA_949677035.1 Omphalea diandra
GACATTTTAGTGCATAAAGTCTTGCATAAAAACATATGGAACACAGGTCATCGGCTAAATTCTAACTCTCTCTCCTTGCATCATGTACATACATTTGATAAGAACTAGTTATGGTCACTGGTCCTAACATTAGTTAACACACGTGTACAATAAATACATATGGGATTATATATGTATGATGAATAAACCTTAATGTGTATGCATTTATGAACATGAAATGCCATGATTTGCAACTAAAGACGATAGTTACTGTTGGTGGTATTAGAGGATTCAAGCACACACGGGGCAAACGTGTAAATCTCGATGTGTATGACATCGCGAGGCCGACGAGCAAATCTCAGATGTTGAGTGCTCTGATAGGTACCAACTGTAGCCACGTTGTGACGTTACAATTTGTGGTATCAAAGCTGATTTACAAATGAGAACAATGGGTATCACAATTATTGGTTTGATGAATGAATTTAGATGTTACAGTTTTGGTATCAGAGAGGGCTCAAGCATACGCAGCGTAGACTTGTAAATCCCGGTGTGTATGACATCGTGGGGCCGATGGACAAATCTTGGATGTTAAGTGCTCTGGTAGGTACCAATTGTAGCATCACAGATTGTGGACATGAATAGATATGAGTTATGTAAATGAACATGGTTATTACAGTTATTAGTATCATAGCAATATGAGTTCTGTAAAATGAAATTGGTCATTACATTTATTGGTATCAGAGCAAATATGAATACGGTTGTTACAGTTTATTGGTATCAGAGTCGGGATAAGTTCCATAGGGACATGCATATGAACTGTTTGCATTATCATATGACATAGTCCTATTTGTCTAGTTCCCATGGCTCACCAAAGAGAGAGGAGTCAGCCAATTTGCATTCCATATACGCATCATGCCAACCATTAAGAGATCAAACTGCTGATAGAGTTAGATCTCTTTCACATGCTCATGCATAACACATATCTTATGGGTAGCCACAACATATTAATTATAATTAATTAATTAATTATTAATTTATTTTAATATATTAATTAATTATTTTAATATTAATTAATTTATATTTAATATTATTATTTATATATTTAATTTATTTATATATTTAATATTCAGTGAATCAATAGTGCAGGGTCAAGAAATTCAAAGAGAGACAATGAGGTATGATAAACTAAGAAAACAAGGTGCAGTTGACTTCAGTGGTACCACAGATCCATCAGTGACAGAGACATGGTTAAGACGAATACAAAGAGTTTTGAATTTGATGATATGCACACCAGAAGAAAAGTTTGATTATGTAGTATCGCTATTGTAGGGAGATGCATATGATTGGTGGGAAACCATTCCAGAGAGTGATGCCCAACCTCTAGTGATTACATGGGATGGCTTTCTTCATGAAATCAATAACAATTACATGCCATAAATATATAAAGATGATAAAAGAATAGAGTTTTTGAACCTACTTCAGGGGCAAATGACTATAGCTGAATATGAGGTGAAATTCAATCAATTATCTCATTATGCATCATTTATGGTAACCACTGGTAGAGACAAATGTCAAAAATTTGAAGAGGGACTGAGATATGAGATTAAAAGTAAGATCACAACTGCAGATCTTAGAAGTTATGCCAAACTGAAAGCTGTTGTAATCAGGGTGGAAAGATTTAGTACTATTGCCACTACGTGAATTGATGTGATACTGGGTATGGAATGGTTGTCTAAATGTCATGCAATAGTGAATTGTTTTACTAAATAAGTTGTTCTAGAATCTTCGAATCATAGAAGGGTTGTGTTTCAAGGGAAAAGGCAAATTATACCAGCATGTCTAGTTTCTGCTATCAAGGCTTTTCACATGATTAAAAATGGTTGTGAGGTTTATTTCCCATGTGGTATTTTTAGGACATATATGAATTAAAAGATATATTGACATATGCTCCAGTATTAACCATTCCTACTAGTAATAGAGGATTTGTAATCTATAGTAATGCCTCCCATCAAGGTTTGGGATATGTTTTAATGTAGCATGGTAAGGTAATTACATATGCATCTAGACAACTGAAACCTTATGAGTTATCTTACATAGTACATAACCTATAACTTACTGCTGTTGTGTTTGCTTTGAAAATTGGAGACACTACTTGTATGGATAAACTTTTCAAATGTTTACAGATCATAAGAGCTTAAAGTATTTGATGAGCTAAAAAGAATTAAGCACAAGACAGAGGCGGTGGTTAGAACTGCTAAAGAATTATGATTGTACCATTGAGTATCACCCAGGGAAGGCAAATGTAGTTGCAAATGCTTTTAGCAGGAAATCAAGAAGTGATGTAACCTATTTACAAGTATTTCTATTATCTTATTTAGTTCAATTATGAGCTATGAATATGGAACTAAACCTATAAAAGAATGGGTATTGATTGTTACTTTTCAAGTGAGACCAGTGTTGCATGATTGAATTAAAGAAGCACAGGGCAAGGATCCAAAGTTATATGGGATGATTAAAATGTTAAAACATGGGAGACATGGTGATTTTGATATTCCAAATGATTCCTTGATATTGGGTTCTAGTATTTGTGTGCCTAATGTTGAAGAAACACATAATGCTCTATATGTCATGCATCAAGGAATGACAAAAATGTATAATACCATGTGATCTCATTTTTTGTGGCCTAAAATGAGCAAAGATGTGACAGCCTATGTTTCAACATGTTTGACTTGTTAGCAGATCAAAATGGAACATCAAGCACTAGCTGAAAAATTGAAACCATTGACGATTTCAGTATGGAAATGGGACAGAATAATCATGGACTTTATATATGGGTTACCAAGGACTTTGAAGAAAGAACAATTCAGACACTTGAAGACATGCTTCGAGCTTGTGTGATAGAGTTTAAAAGTGCATGGGATGAATATATTGCAATGATTGAATTTGCTTATAATAACCATTATCATAGCAGTATACAGATGGTACCATATGAAACACTACATGAAAGAAAATGTCGAAGTCCAACCTATTGCGATGAAGAAGGAATGTGTATAACTGAGTTCTCAATACATAGGACCATATGAAATCATAGAAAGAATTGGTCCATTGGCTTATAGGCTAGCACTACCACCAGAGATGGCTCAGATTCATGATGTATTCCATGTGAGTATGCTAAGGAAAGTATCAGTCTTATCCTACACATATACTTAGGGACCCAACAATAACAATTGCAAATGATGTAAGTTACATTGAAGAACTAGTGGAAATCATCAGTTATAAGACAAAACAATTACGAATTTGAGAAATCCCTTTAGTTAAGGTATTATGGAGAAACTATTAGCAAGAAGAGACTACATTGGAAACGAAAGAGAACATGAAATGACAATATCCACATTTGTTTACAAGTATTGAATTTCGAGGATGAAATTCTTTATAAGAGGGGAAGAAATGTAACATCCCTTTCCCTATTCATTGGCATTATCACATGAATATATGCATTGCACAAATGATATGAAATCTCAGATGAACATATGCACAGGATAAATAATCATTTAGACATGTGAATTGTAAAAACACGACAATGACAATTACACCATTACATTTGGGATGCTTGAACACATATGCAGTGTTTACATAGTTATATGACAAATTATTTAATGTTGTGTGCTTATTATAGCATCATAAAAAATGGTGTTTGAGAGCTCATCTAAAAGTATAAGGAGCATCTAGGAATTAGGAGATTGATGAAAGTGCTTAATGGGTGAAAAAGAGGGACTAAAAGAGGAAAAGTGACCTTCTAACCAATGGAAATGAAACACCATGATTTTATATTATTATAATAAGTTTATATCTGCTAATTAGGGTTAGAATTGAGGGGTAAACCATGGAATATACCAGAAACAGAGAGAGAGAGCAAAGGAAAAAAGAAGAAGAAGACGAAGAAGAGGAAGAAGAAGAAGAAGAATGAGAGGAAGAAGTGTGGACTGCATAAGGTTTTTCAATTCTGGGACAATAGGTAAGTAAATTTATCTTCTTCTCAACTGGAACTAACCTCTCATCACATGTTAATCATGCATGCTTAGTGAGAATTATGGAGTAACTGAGGTAGAGCACTTGGATGGAAGTTGTAATCCAAGAGAACAATAATTGATTCTGTTGATTTTGTTGTTATAGCATAATTTTTCACCTACGATTTCATAATACTAGAAGTAGAATTGGGGAAAGTGCAAAACATGAAAGTTGTAGGCTTATGTCTCATATAAATGCATATGAAACAGTTTTACTTGATTATGTGTGTGTGAAGAGAATGACCCTTCATCAGGACTAGTTCAAAAATGAACTGAGATGATCTCAGTCTTCTATTTTGTTATATTTTGATGACTTTATATTCTAATTTTGACAGAGTGCAAAACATGAAACTTATAGGGTTATATTCCCTCTAAATACATGTTAAGCAGTTTTGATTAATTTGTTGTGTGGAAAGAGATATGGCTCATTGATTGGGACTGACTTTGTACCTTGATGACACACCACCTATCTTTTAATTTGGTTTTCCAAGAATTTGATGACCATAGACTCAGAATTTATGATGGTCCAAACTTGAAACTTGTATATTTATGTCTAATCTACATACCTGTGAAATATTGTTGCCAAATCTAGCATGGTTGCTGAGATATTGTCCCTTTATCATGACTGGTTGTCAATATGTTATGAACCTACTTGTCCCGAGATTAGTCCTTTGTTTTGGTGACCTTATAGACTGAACTAGATAATGAGCAAAACATGAAAAATGTTCATTTATATGTTTTGTAACTGATGGTAGAATATTATTCCAATTGGAATTGTACAATTTGAGATATGCTCAAGAATGTAAAACCTACTCAGACTTAGAGGACACTGCAATAGGGCAACATTTAAAAAATTCACTACATTTTGTGTGTATCTGATATTGACCTAAAATTTGAATATGTTGTCCCATTATATGTCTAGTTTGTTTGAAAAAAAGAATGAAGTCATTTAGATAAGTATACCGAGAGTTATTATTATGACAGTGTAGCAAGCTCAGGCTACCATATAAGGAAAATATGTATAAACACTAGGTACACTTGCATGAATCATGCCATAACTGCATACCAAGCATTCATAATCATGTTGATATACTTATAACCATGTATGTATCAAATGTTAGGATATCAATACTTTGAAGAAGTCCTACCATAAAGGTTGGTCATATCAAAAGGTGAGTAGAAACAATAATTGGATTCAATTTGTGTGAGTAAAAACTGTAATTGGATTCAATGGGTGTATGTGATAATTGTATGATATGATTATACTCTATTACATGTATATATGATTGAATTGTTACATGTTACATGGGAATACAGGCCAAATGAGAATTAAATGCTCTTAAGGATCACTTGGCATATCATTTGTGAATAAGCACTTCATATGGAACTAAAAGGGGCATTGTGACCGACTTGTCAAACACTTGCAAATTACAGGAAGATGGACCAATAGGTCCCAAATCATATGTTACATGAATCACATGAATGTCCTGGAAGCAATGTTTGCCTTGCTCAATCACGAGAAAAATAAAGCTATTGCATTTGCACTTGCATAGTCAATTGTTATACTTGCAATGTATCTTGATGATATTTGATTATGGATTATACCATAAGGATTTGATTGTTGTTTTTGTTCACTGAGTCGAGAATCAACAAATCACAATTATTTTTTAGATACTGAAGCATAGAGTTTGGACATTTTGGTGCATAAAGTTTTGCATAGAGACACATGGAACATAGGTCATTGGCTGAATTCCAACTCTCTCTCCTTGCATCATGTACATACATTTGATGGGAACTAGTTATTATCACTAGTCCTAATGTTAGTTAACACATGTGTACATTAAATACATATGGGATTATATATGTATGATGAATAAACCTTAATGTGTATACATTTATGAACATGAAATGCCATGATTTGCAACGAAGGATGATAGTTACAGTTGGTGGTATTAGAGGATTCAAGCACACGCGGGGCAAACGTGCAAATCCCGATGTGTATGACATCGTAGGGTTGACAGGAAAATTTTGGATGTTGAGTGCTCTGATAGGTACCAGCTGTAGCCACGTTGTGATGCTACAATTTGTGGTATCAAAGTTGATTTACAAATGAGTGCAATGGGTATCACAGTTATTGGGTTGACAAATGAATTTAGATGTTACAGTTTTGGAATCATAGAGGGCTCAAGCATACGCGGCGCAGACGTGTAAATCCCAATGTGTATGACATCGCGGGGCCGATGGGCAAATCCTGGATGTTAAGTGCTTTGATAGGTACCGATTGTAGCATTACAGATTGTGGACATGAATAGTATGAGTTTTGTAAATGAAATGGTCGTTACATTTATTGGTATCAGAGCCATATGAGTTATGTCATATGAATACAGTCGTTACAGGTATAATCAGATAGAGAAGTCTTGTTTGGCGTTGATATTGACTATGAAGAATTTTAGACACTATTTCCAATCACACTCTATCAAAGTGTTTTCAAAGCTCCATTTGGTCAAGTATTTAAGTAAGGCTCCTTCCTTGACTGAAAAATTAGCAAAATGGTTTGATACTTTGATAAATTTTGACATCAAATATGTAAATAAAAAGGTTATTAAAGGGTAAGCCAATTACATAATATTTGGCCTAACAACCACTTATAAAGGGAGAATATAAACTTCTCCAGTTCTCATATGAAGGATTAAGAGCAATTAAGCCTCAAGATTAGAGGATATACTTTGATGGAGTGATAAATAAAAAAGGAGCCAGTGGGGAAATAATTTTCCTACCCTATAAGGAGAGCCTTTTCCTATGGATAAGAAGCTTAACTTTAAGGTGACTAATAATCTGGTTAAATATGAAGCTAACATGTTAGGGTTGGAATCTTTGATACACATGGATGTAAAGATAATTGAGGTGTTTTGGAACTCACTATTAGTCATCTCACAAATAATTTAAGAATAGGAGCTGAAAGAAGAAAGTCCATATCTAGAACATGCAAAAAGATTGATCAAGAATTTTTAGAGGATCATATTTCACTGTATGTTGCGAGAGGAGAATGAGAGGGCTAACACCTTAACCACTCTAGTCTCTATATGGGACAAACTAAAGACAATGTCAATGAAGCCGCTAATAACATTTAGGACCACAAAGTTATTCTACGTGAATGAAGGGGTGATGCGAGTGTCACTAGAAAATTATCTATGGTACTATGACATGTAGAAGTACTTAGAAAGAGGAGACAAATATGTAGTTCAGAGATTAGAATCACAATTTGTAGTTTATGATGTAATAACAAATATTGGATAAAGCCCACTTGAGAGGTCTAATAAAAGAGAAAGTGAGTAAAGTCATGGAAAAGGTACATGCATGGGTGTGTGGTCTCCAAATCAATAAAAAAGCCTTGGTTAAGAAAATATTAAGGATGGATTATTACCAGACCATTTTAAAGCACGATTGTATTCAATAGCTAGAAATTGTCACAAGTGTCAAGTTCACGACATCATTAATCATCTGTCATTGATGAAATTACATAATGCTTTGATGATGAATTACTTAATTGAGTTCCACTAGAAACGAGCTTAGGGGTGTTAAACAAACTAATTAATAATAAGGATAAAATGGTAAAAAGTGAACAAAATATGCCTAAAGGCTGGATCCTAAATTTAGTGGCTTAGGGTGTCTAACCTATTTTTCAAGTCATACCCAATTTCTAAACCCAATTTGTAATAAAAGTGAAGACAAATTCATCCTTTTAAACACCTTGAATAGGTTTAGATTTTGTCCTTGCCTAAATTCTTATCCCGACCAAAGTTAGGTGGCGACTTCACATTCCATTAAGGATGATATAATATCTTTTCCCACCTTGGTCCCCCATTGACCACAAATAGTGGAAAAAAAGGCTTCAATCTTGTGTGAGGCTTAAAAGATCCCATTGATCCAAACACGTGCCATAATTTGGGGTTAGTACCAATACGTGACCCTCGTCCTCTAAATCCCTCATTGATTAATAAAAGGATGAAGTTATAAGCAAGATTCCACTTGTTCAAGCTCAACCCTAAAAATCGATGGCACTCACAATATGTGTAATAAAGTGCCATGTAAATGATGTATGCAGATGATATGCCATGTAAACAAAATGCATTCATATAAAAACATGTGGGCATGAATAACAAACATATAGAATTCTTCACTGAGTTTCCAATAAGGAGCTCACACCCCTCCGCCCTCCCTTCTCCCCCCCCCCCCCCCATACACATACTATTTTGTAGGCTCATAAAAGAGATGTCAACATTGATAGGAGCTAAAAGATTGAAGTTAAGTGTCATGCATATATTAAGGCACTACAACACTAGAATTGTTTCTTGTGGTTGCCTAATTATGTAGTACTAATAAATACAATTACCAAGCGTTTTATGTCCTTAGTTATCGTCATAATGTCATTAATTATATTATTAAATGTCTAGTATAAGTTTGCATGTGTGTATGTGGGTGTGTGTGTGTATATATATATATATATATATATATATATATATATATATATATATATATATATATATATATATATATATATATATATATATATATATGCATGTATGTATGTATATGTATACATGTATGTATGTATGTATGTACGTATGTATCTATGTATCACATACACTCACACTCACATAAATACATACATACATGCATGCATACATATATGTGTATGTATGCATGTATGTATGTATATATCTCTGTGCGCGTGTTTGCATCTATATACTTATATGCATACATATGCATATACATACATACATACATACATATGTATGTGTGTGTTTAACATTTTGGATTTTTCACAAGTAAAATTTTACTAATTCATATATTAAAGTTGTTTTTTGAATTTATTTTAACTTAAATTGAGTTACAAATATAATTTGAGGATAAGTGATATCTAGAGTGTTAGTATTCATTTTGAGTGTAATATTGATATATAGTTTGAGGGTATTTAAGTAATTTTACAACAAAGGATAATTTTATTAATATTAATTAATTATTTTTACATTATTTATTAGAGAAATTAATTATTAAAACATATTAGTAATTTTATTATTTTATAACTGAATGATTAATTTGATTTTATAAATCAAAATATTTTTTAATTTGAGGATGAGAGTAAATTAAAAGCTAAGTGAAACTAGAAGGATTATAGGGTAACTTAGTTAGGTTAAATTTTTTCTATATATAATACCTAGTCTACTTGTGTGAGTGAGGAATGATGGACCTATACAAACAAAGATGAAAAAGAAAAAGAAAATAAAAAGATAAGGGAGAAAGAGAAAAATAAAAAAGGAGAGAAAAAAATAGTGGCATATATATTAGTGGTTTCTTGAAGCTATTCATTAATTTATTGGAATTTTTCAAAGGTAAGTCAATTTAATTTATATTAAGAATCATTATATATTATTTAAGATTAATTTAATTTAATTTTGATTATTAAAATTAAGTAAATCAATTAATTTATTATGGGTGATTTGAAGATTTAATTTAGATTTTATTCAAAATTAAACTTAAAGTTTTTTATCAGAGATTAATTGAGATATAAATATTAATTTAAAATCTATAATTTTCATATATGATGGATATTTGTTCATTTATAGTAGCAATATTAAATAATT
Organism: Omphalea diandra; assembly: GCA_949677035.1. Classification (NCBI taxonomy): domain Eukaryota; kingdom Viridiplantae; phylum Streptophyta; class Magnoliopsida; order Malpighiales; family Euphorbiaceae; genus Omphalea; species Omphalea diandra. The sequence continues at coordinate 9,692 of CATIWR010062995.1, forward strand.
CAATGATTTATATAAATGTATTTGATGATATGAGTTTTTTTAGGAATATAGATTTTCAATAAAAATTTAGAAATTTTATATTTGGAGCTAGAAGGATTATCCATTATTATATGTTGATGGTCTAAGTGTTTAGTTTTATGATTTCAAATTTGAGGTTGATCCAACAATGAAAACCATACTTACAGATCTATTTTCACATAATGGTTAATAATAGATATGTGTAGTATAACTCTTGAAAATAATTATTTTAAAATAGTAAATGATATTATTTTGATCTCAAATTTTGTATGGAGCATTGTCGCTTTCACCTATTTGAAAATTTATATTTTATTATTTTAGATTTACATGTAGGCCTGTGAGGTTAAGGTCAAGGTCTTATCTTCACGCCAGTCATGACCCCTGAATTTGGGGCTTGACAAAAGTGGCACCAGAACCCTAGGTTCATTGAGTTAGGATTATTAAGTTTCATCTATTAAAGTATTTTTGTTTATACTTTATTGTTAATACCTTCTTTATCTTGACCATTTGTCTTGTAATCTATCAAATTTACTTCTTAAATCTTTTTATGTTACCTATTTATTCTTTGCCTCTTAGGTAGATTCATTATTACAATTTTCATTATAAAGTTACTTGTATCATATTTTGTAACTATTTGATATTATTATAATTCTAGTATATTCTAACTTTTACTAATGTAAGTGGTTATTGAATTTATACATGTATGTAAAAAGGATTGATTAGCTACATTAGGATTCAATATCATTTATTTGGAGTATTATATCATTGGAGTCTTATGGATGCTTGATGTTGGGCATATTGTAAAAGTTTTGTGAAGTTATATGAGATTATAATGTGTAGTAGATATATATGGTATTAATTGAATTGGAGAATGGTGAATATAGTGAACTAAGGGTGGCCATCTATGTATAAGAAAATATAAGTTTGAGATTATGTATGAAAAGGGATTTTAATTTATTTAGTAACAATTTTGCATTGTTTTTATCAGTGGTTATTGTAACATCCCTATCCCTATTCAATGGCATTATCATATGAATATATTAATTGTACAAATGATATGAAATCTCACATGAACATATGCATAGGATAAATAATTATTTAGACATGTGAATTGTAAAAACACGACAATGACAATTGCACCGTTGCATTTGGGATGCTTGAACATATATGCAGTGTTTGCATAGTTATATGACAAATTATTTAATGTTGTGTGCTTATTATAGCATCATAAATAATGGTGTTTGAGAGCTCATCTAAAAGTATAAGGAGCATCT